>NNCF01131353.1:47173-58047 GCA_002313205.1 Laupala kohalensis | reverse complement strand
GTAAGTGGAAGCAATGCCAGACTCAGCTCGGGGCCCCGTGTTCGCCAAACACGTACTTACTAGATGTAAGCCCCCTGGGGGGTATAACATATATGGGGACGAAGATTAAAAGAATGATACATGGCTTAACAAGAGTCGGAATAAATACAACAATAGGACTCACAGAGTTATGACAGATCTACAAAGGGGTTATGATACCAATGTTAACATATTGCAGCTCAGCCAGGATAGATCGAAGTAAATTAATTCATATGGAGCGAAAACTAAGTAGCTTACAGAGAATGTGTTTGATTAATTGGAGTGGGTTCTACAAAAGTATATTGACAAAAGCAATATTAGTAATCTTAGGATTACTACCAACAGACCTTGAGATTTATAAGCACTACCTACGTTATACAATACGTAAATGAGAAACCATGCAAATAGATGAAATAATACAACCTGGGGAAAGAAAATGGAAGGGAAGAATAGGTTCGGCATTAATAGCATGTTGGGATATTCGCTGGGAAAAGGCAAAGGAGGGTAGAATCACATACCAGTTCATTAAAAAAGTGCGATACAGCTATATAAATAAGAAATGGTTTCAACCATCACAAGCAATTTTACAAATACTAACACGTGGTAACTTTCGAGAGTATTGGTATTAGACGAAGATAACCACAACAACAAAAATGCAACTGTCTGCAAGAAAATGATACTGTAATCCATGCATTACATAACTGCATACTAGTTGGGAAAGAGAGAGCAGAATGGTACCAAGTATTACAAAAATATGGAGTTTACACAGGTAAACAATAGACAGAATATATTAAAAATAAAGAATTATACATGGCTTTCGAAGATTATGTACAACAAATAATGACGATATGACAAACATAGCTTGGTAGAGAGAAAGAAGAAATAGAGAAACAAAAGAGTAAATTATCAGTGAGAAAATGGCGAGATAAAAATAGCGAAACAGAGACCCATGGCACTGGGTAAGAATAATAATAAAAATTAAAAAAAAACTTATATGGACAACTCTATTAATGTTCATTAAAGTTTTTTTCCTTCCAAAATCCTGATTAGTGCATCTTTAAGAGACAATCAAAGTAAAACTGACCTCTTAGTCCCACCCTACCCTACAGTAGGATCTCTTTTATGTGTAACTCGGGGGCAGTTTTATTAAGTAAACCAGTATTTTCCTAAGGCGTTACATGTGTTTTGCATCATTTACGAAGTAAATTATATCACTTGATGCCGATGATACCCACCGCTCCATAGGAAATACCAGTAAGTCATCGTGCACCTGTCAGAGAAGGAAAAATTCCCTGAATTCCGAAGGGATTTAGCTTAAATTATCCAAGTAACAGTAAAATATCCAAGTGAAGTTGATACTTTGTTTCATAGTGTGTTTTGTCATTAACTGAATTGCGATATTTCTAAAATAAATGAAGTTATAAAGATCACACGGGAAGGCCGAAATCAGAGTTTCTATTTAACATCCCAAAAATGAAACGAGTTTCAGCAATTAAATTAAAACATGATCAGAAGGACTTGCGCCTGTTAACGTGTATAGCATAAAACTGAAGCAATTTGCGTATTATTAACAATTATAAAACTTTTTAATTTTCTTCAATTGTAATTTTTTTAATTTTAATCATTTCCTAATATGTAGAACATTTTAATACGAGTCTCTTATGAAGGAAAATAAAACGACTTTTTTGTTTTTGAAAATAAAGGAATTTAAATTCCAGGACGCGATGAAAATTTATTCCCCAATTGTTTTTGAGACGGTTTCAATGAGTCATCAATCAACTTTCCACACCGCCGGAAGATGCCTCATAATTTGTCAGTGAGTGCAACGGTCACCGTTATATAGAGGGTAGTAGCGTACCTACAACTCACGAGGCCCGGGTCGGGGATTTGGAGGCCCTCTGTTCCAGCCACATATCAATGTGTTTGCAAGTTGTGCTAAGGATTACGTAAAAGAATTTGATATTTGAATTGGATCTCTATTTATTAAGAAGCTCAACTATTAGTTATTAGGCTTGAATGAACGATAATTTCATTATATTATAAAATTATAGATCATTTAAGGTCAACTTTACGTATTTATATTGCTTTTTGCGACCAAAAGACCCCTTAAAGGATGAGGCCCGGGGCGGAACACCTCCCTCCCCCACGCCAAAGTACGCAAATGATAAAATTTTTAATTACAGACTGACGTTCTACGGAAGAAAATACGTAAGTTATGTCTGAAACATTTTAACGATGGATAGCGCTGTAATCTACATAAATAAAAATTAAATGCTGTTCGTTGGTTGGTAAGCGCATAACTTGAGAGCGGCTGGACCGATTTGGCTAATCCAAAAAAATTGTTTGTAATAGTCTGAATAAGGTTTTTAGGGAAAGAAAAATTGGAAAAGGTGACCAAAAAAATTGAAAACTGGGGAAAACCTGCTTTTATGGGATTTTTTTATGAACTCACGATTCGAACGATGGATATGTGTAATTCTTTTTTTGCTTTGTTCGTTATGGTCCTGTAAAAGTTTTCAGGAAAGAAAAATTCGGGACAATTACAAAGGAAAGTCGGAAAATTCGTACAAAATGCAAAAAATATAATTTCTGTATTCATTCTCGATCATAATTGACGATAGGAACGACATTATTATATTTACTTTACTATACATTATATATATTATTATATTTACTTTATTATATATTATTATCATTTTCGCTTTCTTTACACATTTAAAATTTAAGATTTAAGAAAAGCTATCACAAACAAATTTATTGAAATTTGGACAGGACAACGTCTGTCAGGTCAGCTAGTCGTTAAAATAAAATTTTCAGCAAATCTCGAGAAATATACTTTTTATCGAAATAAAGGAAAATACTTGTTCAATATTTTAAAATTAGCTTCAAATTATATCAATCTGGTAACATTAAAATTATAAATAATCCGATCATCAGGTGTTTCTACCCGCAAAGTTTTGAGGAATTTCTGATATGTTGCTCCTTAAGGGTTTTAAGGGCGCAGATTCCGATCTTAACTTTTCCTCCACGAGAAAGTTTGAGACATTTCAAATTGCTCTTTGCAGTCATCGTCGGGATTATACACTGGGTTCAGTGAACTTTGCAAATTACATTTCACTGATCCAAAAGTATAATACTGACGATGGCTGCTATACAGCAGAACCATATCATCCAGATTATCCGCATTTTCGATTATCCGGATCAATGCCGGTCCCAGTTAGTCCAGATCAACGAGGTTCCACTTTATGAAGTACATTTTTATTGTAAATGAAACAATAAGATATCAATTTATTTCATAACAATGATCTACGATATACTTCATTTATCAAATGTCTATCGTATTAAAGATTTAATACAAGCAAAAATATACATTCAGCATGAAAAGGAAAATAACTTCAATCCGTGTTCCGCATAAGGTCGGAATAAAAGCTGATGCGTCCTTAGATAATACTTTATTTCTATTCCTGTAATTGTTAATTCAATTCTCTTGCTTTTCCTGGCATATTTAAGGGAACAGGAGCAGATCACGTATTATCTCTCTTCGCACTTCCAACTAGGACGTGCAGCAACCAGCACAGAAGACACGTAATAAACCACGTACTTCGACGACATATTGAATGATTTAACACACTTGCTCATACCAGGTTATTCAGTGTCAGCTGCTAAACAATTTTTGAAATTTCATGTTACTCTAGGCGGAAAATGAATTTCTGACGATATGAACTCCACAAAATTTTCTCGGTAACGATGTCGATAACGTTCTTTCCATTTGATTACGTCACATTATGCGACGGAAGTATGGATACAGAGTGCGTCTTACCACCTCGTCAAAGCTCAAATTCCTAGCCAAGGATTGATCGAGGAAAAAAACCCTGTAAATCTTTTTAATTTCTCATGACCCAGGGTGCTCCGCCGATAGTTTTGAAAGCCAAAAGGTTGGATGTGGGAGTATCTTTCGTTGGATTATTCCCGGGAAGCGCCCCCTGAAATGCGGTACAGCATTCCGTAATACACGAGTGCATTAAGGATTAGTATCCAGCAGCAGTCAAACCTCTTGTCTTATCTTTACGATCACTCCTCAAAAGGATGTTTATGCTATGGGAAGGCGTACCACACGGACGCTATTTCATTTATGCTATTTATTTATATTCAATAAAAGTTTGTTTAAAACGTTTTTTAAGTACTACATGTGAACAAGAAAGATTACATAGGAAGCAGGGTTTTTAAAAAATAAAATACAAATTTTACGAGATGGAGGCTTTCTTCTGAACATTATTTTTTTCTTTTCAGTACAATACTTTTTAAATAAACGCTTGATTAAAAAAGTTTGTTAATTGTATTTTAACTTTTTAGTATTAGAATTTGTTTACTTATTTGTCTAAAGAAAAGACTCCAGCTCGTAAATTTTTTATTTCATTTAAAACAACCCTGCTCCCTTCTTTCCTCTTCTAGATTTTGTCGAACTTCTTTGTTTCAAATCAATGTTTCCGTCATCCTGCACGATTCCGTTCTACGCCAATACATCACATTAGCTCATCCTTTGGCGTCAAGCATCGTGTCGGGAATTCATAAAACGAGGTTGCATCAGTGAGCACTGCACCTTGTGTCAGAGATTCCTCCATCTATCTGCTTCACCCAGTGGTTGCCCGGTCTTGAGAATTATCGTACTAGTCCTCCTACATTATTGCATTTCGGTGGTCATTATCGTACAATCTGTTCTCACATATTATATCATTAATTAAGTTTTATTTCCTAATGTCTTAATACACCTTATTTGGTATTTACCGCCCTGGCTTCGAGGAATTATTTGTTTTTCATTTCGGCACTGTGTTATGAATATTTGTGAATGCAGTGGTGCCCACAATGGTCGTGACGCAAACTGCGTCACTGAAAATTTCTTTGCGGGGGAGTTGGGGAGGAAAAATGGAGATTTTGGGGAGTTTAGAGTATTTAATAGTTACATAATAAATATACTTTAAAAATAGAATATATTACAATAAAAATCATAATGTATTAATTTTAAACTTTAGGGACATTTTAACATTATAAATAATTTCATTTCATTTTCGAAACTGATTGAATAAATTGTAAAAAGTCATGCCGAGCAGAGATCTAGACCACTGAATAAGCAAAAGCGAGTGTGGGATACGGGTCGGGGTCGGGGTCACTTCTTGTGCATCACAAGACCGGGAGACTAATCTCCTTCGCATCAACGAAGACGTGACAACAGATATTTGCTGCTCTATCTTGCAATGTTAAGATTACACAACAGATGACCGATCTAGAAAACCGTTGCACTGAAGATTCATTGCCAGTTCATTGCTTTGCCTCCACGATACGAGTGTGAGTTTACAGAGCGTGCCTTGCCAGCGTGTATTTGATTTAGTGCTTTACCCGATTTGTGAGGAATAATTTAATAAATTTTTACTGTGTTGACAATATGATTCACAAGAAACGCAAAAACTAAACACTTAGATATACGAAGTGGATAGAACTTCGCCAAAAAAATATTTAAAATTAATATAATCAAAATATCGTAAGTGATGTACAACTGTGGTGGATCTTTCGAGCTGTAGCCTGAGAAAGCGTCAAACGCTGGTCAAGCGTTACAGCGTGCGGTTTCAGGTAAGAAGAGAGGTGAAAGAAAAACTGTCGTTTCTCAAAATGCACTTGAATTTTCGCTTCTTTAATACACATTTCGTTCACGAATTTTTGCAGTCACGTGCACCGATAATCGTTACAAATTATGCAACATTTTTCTGGAGGATTATCATGGCCTACATTTCTTCTAGTGAAACACTCCGATGAAACGTAAGAAACCTCGAAATCTTAGTTTAGCGCATATGAATCTGAATATATGTGGAATCTGAATATGGGTCTTTGTAATTAAAAAAATTCAAACTCCGTTCTTCTACTTTCCTTATTTTTAGCTGCTGAAATATAAATTAAATCTAATTATGTATTGAAATCTCATTTAAATTTATCCTTTATCAGTAAAATGGATATAGGTGAACATTCTTTTTAACTTTCTCATATACTCGTACGTGGTTTAGAAACAGTATTGTAACCAAGAAAAAAATCGCGATATTTTGACGGAAATATTCGTTTCTAGTGTCACTGATACATAAAGATTTTTAAATACGACGTACTTAATACCGTATAACCTGTAAAATATCGGAAGGCAGCGGGCTACCTCCCTCTCTGACACCGCTTCTTCGCTCTCAAACGTCCCGAGTTGCTCTCTGACACACAACCTTTCGCTCACACCAACATCCTTATCCTTCGCGGTTGGAATGCTTTGCCTACTTGACATTTCCAAGTGTAAACTATTTTTTATCGTGCTTGTAAAAGAGAAAAAAATAGTTTTATTTTGGTTTCTGCGAAAATTTCAAGAAGAATGGTACTAAACAATAGCCATATTCAAACAATCACTTTCCTTTATTTTATACACAGAAGATTAAACTGCTGTTGTCAACATCAACACAACAGCAATATGAAAATGGTTGCTGTTTTCTTTGTAAAGTTAATTTGCGTACTACATTGATAAGTCTTAAAAGTGTATAAGAAAGCAAGTACATTGGTTTTGGAAACAGGTTTTGATATGTAGTTAGGGTAAATAGAAGGGATAAAATTGTAAAATATTTCTAAATTTTGGGAATATGATTTGGAAGCGAGTCAAAGCGAGGGGGAGAAATTTTTTTTGTGGAGAGGTCCCAAATTTTTTTGTGGAGAAGATCTGCGTCATAGGGTTTAGGGGGGGGTGGTTGGCACCTCTAGTGAATGAACATAGTTGAATGAGAGATCAACATCGGTCTGCTTTTCGTACAACCAAAAACGTTTCTTTGAGCAACATACGCAGATCCTAATACATAAATGTACGTATGGTTACAGTTCTGACACTGATCACTGACTTTTTTAATACGCTGCGAAGTGCATTACCAATATATCATATTAACATAAAAAATTAAAGATTGAGTCTTAGTTGATAAAATATTTGTTACAGTACTTATACATGATATATTTCAGATGTGTGCGTAGAAATTCCGGATATACAATATACATCAGTTTTTCAATTAATTATTTAATTGCATAATAGTTTTGTTACGAAGGTATTACTAACATAGTAAGGTGAAATATTGGGGAAAATAATGTTGAGTCTGGTACTCTATTATTGGTCGATATTGCTTTGAAATTTTTACTGGATGAATTGAAGCTTGATGCGCCCTCTCCGAGAAATTGAAAGAGGCCCCGAAATCTGTGAGTGAAAACGTTGTCACCCTACAATTATATGACCCGAAGTGTGTGGAAAGAATGTATGTACAGGTTATGCCCCAAATATACTGGTTACAAGATGACATTTCATAAAAATCCACTTATTCTCACACATAGAAGTACCACGAATGCTCAGTTGAAGAAATTGGATTATAAATAGAACACAGCAAATAAAATTCGTCTTGTACTTCCATAAACTCATGGATATAATATATCCGTAATTCCCCTCGATGTAGACAGCAAACAGGAATTAATCTCACTAAAAATTAGACATAACACTCTTAACTGAATCATTGAAAATAAAATGATTAGAGATTAACTAAGATTTATTTTACAGATATAATTTCTAAATCCCTTAAACATGTGCTAGTTCCTGAAGGCTTCACGTGCATATGCCTAGTTCTTCATGTGCAATGATCCCTTTACAGTTAAAAATACTTACTTCTCTCTCATTGTTGCCAAAGCCAATACCCAAGTTAGGCATGGCTCTCAGGATGGCCACCAACGACTGAATGGTGTTGCTATATACAACAGGTCGATATTGTTTAAAATCTTCTGACGTAAACCCACTCTCGTGGATAATTCTGCAACAAAACAAGACAAAGTATCATCAGAGATTTCTTCAATTCAATATTCTATAGATCACACTAACACTGGAATTCCGTCACATAAGCAATACAATGTTCGATCAGTATGCAATATTTAGCCATGTAAAGCTATATTGTTTCAATATGTGATAAGTATCTAAAAAAATTCAAGAAAAATGTCTATAATTATGTCACTTAACATATTTTTAAGTATAATTTCGCGCATTCTTTTCCTAACTTCGCAATAAATGAGATAATGGAAAGCAAGTATGTTGGGAAATTTTGGTTAGGGAAAGCTGATCTTAGGGATTTCCCATACAGATTAAGAATCAGAAAACTCAACCTTTTATTCAAGAGCAGGAAAGAAGAAATTCAAACGTTGAAAACTTAAGAGATCATACGAAAATTCTTAAATTCTAAGTGGCTACACTTCTAAAATTTAATTTCCAAACTTTTATTTTAATATCTTTTAATAAGCAGATATACACTCAACTTTTTAGGAATCGAAGGAACTCAGAAATGATAATAGAAGTATTTACAATTCCAACATTTGGTCTTCACTAGGTTGCACCTGCAAGTTCCGATTGGAAAATAAATTAATAAAATAATGTGAAGTAGCAATTCCTTACCTTCCTCTCTCAACCTGCACTACTTTAATGCTTCGAAATTTCCTATACTTGAATGAATGAAAATCAATAATATAAGGTTGGGAATTCTGACAAAGGATTTCCCATATAACCTCCAATCTTACAATACTTCTTTTTGAAGTGAAAAGCTGGTGAAATTAAATACGGACATTAAAAAATTGGACGTTGAGTAAAACAACAAAGTATATTGACAAAATTCAGAAATGTGAACAGCTGGCCGCAAACCAAACATGTAACAGTATTTTGAGGTCGGGAGTTATTATGAAGTTACAAAAAATCGCAAAACAAGGTTAAACGATGTCAAGTAAAATTGAAATATGCAAACAGAGGTTTAAATTAACATGATACTAGGCAACAAAATTCAAGATCATCATCATATTTTTCTTATTAATGTTACTTCAGTAACACTTCAGATAATAATAAATTTACTGTAAAAAAACAAGGAAAAAAACAGTACAAACTGCGTATGATCACGTGGAGGACAAACTAACTTAGTCTTCGGAAGCAAGCAACGGACCATACCATCAATTCCGAGCAAGGAATTAGGCGGATTTAACATTTCAGCACACTCCTAATATAAGAATAAATTCAGTTCGGTACATGCCATAATATTAATATAATACAGACAAATTTGTATTCAATAAAACAAAGAAATTATTTCAGAAGTACGCGATGTTATCAAGCAATGGATTATTTGGAAAATATTGTTTATAAACTAAAATAACACAAAATTCGAGATTTATTATTTCAATAGACGCCGCCCTTCGACAAGAACCTAGAGAGACTATAAAAAAATCCGCCTCCACTCGAACAAAATCGGAGAAAAACCCGGGTCCGGATGGGACTACAGAACTAATGGTCACAACCATGCCAAAGTTGAGTACATATAAAACTTAACTAATATGAATAATCCGACACAACACAAGCATGCAAGGAAATAGTTTTGAAATTGTTAGTTATTTTGAAAGATTTTGAAAGAACTATAGCAATGATGTGATAAAGTACAAGACGAATTTAACTGTTATTAAAATCAATATATAATTTTACATTGTAGAAGCACTGATGTAGTAGATAGCTTTTTACCGCGGATTTGAAGAGATTAAATTTAATAATATCTTTTATATTTTTGGAGAGGGAATTAAATAGAACGATTTCCGAATGATATGGCCCTTTTTGGCAACGAGTGGTATATACTCTAGGACGATGAATATTATTCCTCGAACGATGAATATTATTCCTAGAACACCAAAGTATCTCACAATTCAACGTGGATAGTAACTGAATCTCATGATAGCCATTCAAGAGAACTCGAAATATTTCCCAAAACTATCTCCATTCACAGTGTTTTAGAAAAAAACATTACATTAACTAATGTTGTTTTCGAAAGTCATTGTTCCAATAATAATAATAATAATAATAATAAATTTATTGTCAAAAACAGTACAAACTGCATATGACCACGTGGATGACAATAAACTAATTTACTCTCCGGAAGCAAGCAAGGGACCATCCCATCAATTCCGACCAAGGGCCCTAAGGCAGAGGCGGATTCAATTTTTTTTGCATAAGTTCCTAGATAAAATAAAAAGTTAGCTGCGAGTTATAAAACTAATAGAATGTCAATATGTTTGTAATTTTACGCAAAAAATTACATGTACAAGTTATTATCGAACTATAGATTATTCTGAGTATAGTGTTTAAAAATCATAAGAGTTGAAATAACACTAAATTCACGATTCATTGTTACAATAAACACGCCCCTAGACAAAGCCTAGAGAACCTGTATGATAAATCCGCCTCTACCAGAAGGAAAAACGGAGAAAAACCCGGGCCAGGATGGGGCTACAGAATTTATGTATACAACCGTGACAAAGTTGAGTACACATAAAACTAAATTAATATGAGCCATACGGCAACACAATCATGCAAGAAAATAGTTTTTGAAATTGTTATAAGTTATTTAAAAAGTGCTACAGCAATGGCGTGATAAAGTACAAGACGGATTTAACTTTTATTAAAATCAATAAATTCTTTTACAGTGTAGAAGCACTGGTGCAGGAGGTAGTTTTTAACCGCGGATTTGAAGATATTCAATTTCATAATGTCTTTTATATTCTTGGGCAGGGAATTATATAGAACGATTCCCGATTGATGCGGTCCTTTTTGGCAAAGAGTGGTTGACACTCTAGGCCGATGAATATTATTACTATTGCGAGTATTGTGTTCGTGAACGTGACTGTTTCGTATAAAGCAACGGTGGCACTTCAGTAATTCGGTCTTAACAAACAAGACGGTTTCATAAATATAAATCCAGGGAAGTGTTAAGATATTTAATTCCTTGAATAAAGGT
>NNCF01131353.1:5999-46169 GCA_002313205.1 Laupala kohalensis | reverse complement strand
AAAGAACTATTAAAAATATTTATGAGTGGATTTAATATAGCATGGGACGAAAATTTAACAATAAACTCAGGTATGTCATCTACGCCTGTTGAAAATGTTTTTTAATGAGCTGATGATTCTCATGACTTCACTGGCGTTAGTTTCGGAAGTGAACATAGAATTGGGTACGTGGGTGGATATAATTGGAGGACATTGATTTGGATATATTGAGTTCGTTATTTTACCAACTTCTGAGAAGTGAGAATTAAACAAACTTGCGATGTCCTGAGGATTTGTTACGATTTTGCCATCGTTTAGTAAAGAAACATTTTCTTCGCGGTTTTCAGAAGTTGACGTGTAATTTTTAACAATATTCCACATGGCTTTCATCCGGTTGTTCGATTTTAGTATATGCCTGTCGTTTTCCATTACTTTAGCTGCATAGACTACTTTTCGAAGAATAGTCTTATATTTACGAAAATAATTATGGAATTCGGGTGGTTGGTTATAGCGTTTTGAAAGATAATATAAACGGCGTTTGTTTTTTGAAGAAATCCTTATCCCTTGGGTGATCCATCTATTGTATTTCTTTGTGTTAATTAACTTGCGTTTTATGGGAAAACTAGAGTTGTAATGTTTTAGGAATATTGAGATAAATACATTGAATTTGTCGTCGGTGTTTTGGCAATTGTAAACATCTTTCCATGTTTCTTCACGCAAATAATTTATAATTATGGATTTTTTTATGTCATTAAACTCTCTTGTAAATTTGTCATGGGCATCAACATTTCCAAGATGCAAATATGTAGAAGGGATTATGCAATTGTTTACTCGGGATCAAAGCTCTTCGATACGTTGCCGTAAGTCGAGTTTGCTCACTTGATGGTTTAAGGATTAAAGAATAGGCGAACACAAAGCTCACTGGCAAAAAAAAAAGAAGAAGAAAAGCGCAACAACGAGGCGTTACCGAAGTTAAAAAATGAGAAATTATACACCAGAGCAAATGAAATCATGGCCTTTGAATAAAAGGAGGCAAACAGAGACAAAAATGTAAATAAAATACTTAAAATATAACACAACGGTTTTCTTTTAAAATCAAATTGCACTATAAAATAGAAAATATTTTCTGTTCAGCGATTATAATCTGCTTAGAATAGTTTTAAACAATCGAATAAGAAAAACTATTGGGCGCTCGTAAAATATTGGTCTAAACATTTTTCTTTTTACAAATGTTGAAAACTATTCTGACCACCTAATTATCAATGAAAAAAATATTTTCTAGAGCAAGTTCGTCTTCAAAGAAAAACAGAACCAAAATTGTCTTGTTTATTAATTCTTTTGATTTCAGTATTAAAACTATTAGTTGACAAGGGGGAAATTTTTGTTCTTAAACCCTCAATTAATTCCTTCCAGCGTTCACTTCGCTCTCATGGGATTTACTTCCAAAGAGAAAAATCCCAGCTAGATTGTGACTGCATTTGGACCTTAATGCTTTTCCAGTTTGCAGCACAAAAAGGGTCTAAAATATTTTGATCCCAATCTAGCTGCGGAAATGAGAAATATGTCGTAAATGATAAATAGATTTTAAATCGTGTGGAGCACATGCCCAAAATTAATGCTTTGGGAGCCACACAGACAACCAACTTATTTTTCAATTTTCTTATTTCAAGTTAACAATCAACAATGGCTAATCTAGCATGTTAACTCCAAAATCTGATCTATTCATGAGGGGTTATGACCAAGATTCATAAAACAATGAATACTGGAATCAATTGAAATAGCATTCAAACCCTACATGACAAATTCATTGGACATTGTAATGAGTGTACACGTTATGGATTATGTAATGTAATTAAAAGGGAAGATATTTGAAAATCCAAACACATTTTAGAAAATCCAAATTTCATGTCCATGCCAGCATTGGCCCGGAAATTTGCTCCCAGAAGATGCTATCAGATGTTTTATCCTAATATAAATAAATAAATAAAACAAATTGTTTTTCCCCACTCCCATTTGCAGACACGTAGTTCGTGACGAACAAAACTCTTAAAACACATTCGATCCTAATTTTGTCACTCTTATTGATATATCTCCCACTTCCCCGATGTTCCTTTTGATCTGGAATGATAGAGATTTGTGGGAAAACTTAAGGTTTGATGTATTCAGTTTTTAATAGGGATGAAACATTGCCTTTACTTCTGCGAAAATAAGAACGCAATTAACGATGTCTGAAGTATTTGTGACAATGAAGTCTTATTTACATTAAGTTAAAGTTCACAATGTAACAAATATTATCAATTCTGTTAAATACCTTCGTTTATTCCTTCCTTGAAGGAGTATTTCAGTTACGATTTACTGTTTTGAAGGAAAGATTGAAGAAAAAACAAAGACGTTTCATACATGTATAATCCATATTACATTCGCCTTTTGGAAAAAGATAGTAGGGCGCTAGAAGAGATTCACAAGAAGTAAATGATGATATGAGCTACAAAGAAACAAGATCTTGACCAAGCGGAACCAAACAAGGTCCTGATTTTTACTTTTGGTCGACTGATTCGTTAACGAAAGACCATATCTATTACACAATTAATAAAAACACGCTCGACACAGGACTTCGCGAATGTTCAAAAATAGGTTTCCATTAAGCAATTCACCAAAATCTGAATAGAAAAATCACATTTTTTATTACAATACTTTCCTAATAAATTACGTACATAAACATGTTTGATAGCTATAACCGGAAAGTAAAATTTTCTCTAAAAATAGAACACAGACAATTCTTCCGACTAGTTTCAAAATCTAGATTACTACAAATGAACGTACCTTTAAGTACTTGAAGCGTGCTCGAAGTGCCATTCGAATTAAGTCGATGGCAGAATAAAATGTTTCATTTCGATCGTTTCGACATGTAACAGTTTTTCATGGTTCTCATTCGTAAGTGCATATGAAAATGAAAGTGGGTTCAATTGTAAGGGAGGAACACTATGCTGTTACTTGAAATCGTGACTGCGAAACACTCTTCCATTTCAAATAAGCACTAAACAGCTAGGTGTTCAGTTGTCCGTGTGTTGATTTCAGTACAGGGAGACACAGAGCTCAAATATTGAGAGGTATCGCAAGCAGACAATCCACGAAGACGTAGGTTTGTGATTGCAGACTATTGCGTGATAATAAAGAGACCATCGTACTTACGAGTATTCGGACAAGGTATCAGAAGCCGTGCAGTTAAATCTATAACTTGCAATACACTCGTCCAAAAAAAAGAGGGGTTCCCATTGTGGATTATTATTTTTACAAGCCTTACGTAAGAGGGGCGTTGTCGACTGTCGTTACTTCAACCACACAAAAGGGATCATAATAACAGAAATGTCAAAGGAAGTAATGTTAATAGCTTCTGTTATGTTTATGCAAGATGGATTTCACACATTTAACAGCAGATGCCCTTCACTCTTCGACTGTGGAGTACTGCCACATCCACCAACACCTGCACCCAGAGAACGTCTTCTTGGTCCTCAACTAAAGAAACATATCCAAGGTAAACGCTTTCACCATGATCAAGAGATATCTGTAGAGAGGAGACTATACCCCAAACAATTGCACCACTTATTGGGGAACGGGTACATAGCCATTCCAGTTAATGGATTGGTAATTAATATTGCCGGCCATGGAAGTTTGGCGATTGAGGCACCTTCTTCGCCCCCATCGCATCACTGCTTCATGTCAAAACGTTTCCACGTTCCACTCTTCGAAATATAAATTTACATAAAATCTTCACTTTCGGAACAACGGGACTCATTGTCGTTTCACAGGTGCACCACTGACGAACAGCTAATATTTTCAAATATTTCCTCAAACTATGGTTTGAAATTCATGTCTTTTAAAAGATATTGCATACGTTTGAAGTGAGTGTTTCACCGGGAGACATTAAAAAAATTTCCTCTAACAATAAAATATAACCCGGTCACGATAAAAATTTTCCTAACTCACAACTCTTGAAGAGTAAAACACGTTCAAATTTCGAATATCTACCTGTCATGTCCTTCATATACAAACGTCACTTTTTGAATAAATGTATTCTACAACTTTTTCTTATCTCCTCGATGCATAGCGCAATAACGAGAAAGATTTTTGATTCTTAATCATAAACTGGGGTCGAATCTCCTATTGAATTGCATAGGGAGTGTTTATGAGAGGTAAAAATCCTTTTAGTATCAAACGCGAGCGAAAAGTCGAAAACCATTGTTGGAAGCGAGCGTCTGATGTTTTAACAAGATGGCACATTCATTGCCCAATATGTCTATCAAACGAGACATTTCGTGACAAATCAAAATCTCAATACAAATGGTCCTCCGGGATAAAGAAAGAAAAATTGTTGTCAAATGGAACTAAATGAACATATAAACAAAAAATCAGGGTGTACTTAATTTCCAGTACAAATTTGACCCACTGACATTTTCTTCTCTTATTTCTACAATGCATGAACTTAATTTTCGCAAAATTTGTCTCCATTGCTGGTTTCTAATGAGTATGGCTAATGAAAGCAAGGGATACATTCCAAGCGCTACCACATAAACATCTCTCATTTCATTTTAATCCACGAATTCGTTCACTGGGTACGGGATAAACAAAGTCTACGACGCATACTATTCACATACTGCCATCGTTGCAGAACTTTCAGAAGACCTACGACCAATTCCCAAAGACTTGAAGCAATAAAATTTTATTTTAGCAATTGCAAACAATTTTCCTGTAGATAACATGTATAATCGGAAGTTAAAATAAGAAAAAAAAACAACGAAACTTGTAAAACAAACAGATGAAAAGCGGAACATACCACGAGGTTGTGTGCGCTTTGTCAGGAAGATTTGAGTCTACGGTGGATGTGTGAAACCATGACAGCAAGGAATGGAAGCATTCTGGCGGTACTAGTATAGACAGTAACGTATTTACTAACTTATCAGTCCTTCACGACTTCTAGTTCAAATTGGGTACTAAGCAGCAGAAGAAGCAGGTATGCAGTGGGTTTAGTGGACGGGTGGGCGAATGGGGTGTCCGTTGTGGGAAGGGCGGGCAGGGAGGAGGCTGTCGCTCGAGCCTGGAACGGATCAATACGCGAGGTTCGGAACTCGACACACGACGGCAGCGGTTGTGGCGGCAAGGTACGAGACTATATCTCTCCAACAATACACGCGACGACGGCTGCCACCTTCCACGTCGCGGTGCGTCACGCGCGGCCAAGCGGAAAGGTGGGTGGGTGGCTCTACCTAGCGATAGCAGAATTCTGGACATTCTCTTGTGGGCACCAACAGCCGAACGTCCGCCCAGCTATCGCTGTTCCCTGGGGGCCATGCACCCGCTGCGGGGCGAATCCGGGCCGCACAACCCGCAGACCACTCCCTTCGCACTCCCTTCGGGCGGGAGAGAGAACTCCGATTACGCGCCCGGACAGACCCGTCTCTGGAGAAGCGTAAAGAGCAGGTGGACAGGTGGATGGGAAGACAGGATATTGAACAAGGGGATGGCGCGGGTTATACTTCTGGAAGTATAACGCACGAGAAATAGAAAGGTTCAGCAAGACTCCGCACCAAGTAAGAGACTAAGATAAGGGTCTCAGGTAAGCGAAATTTTCCTCCGTCTAGCTAGTTTTGAGACTTGAGAATAATTCATGAAGAAAATTCCATTCAATAGTATCTTACATTGTTGAGAACCCAACACGAGAGTGATAAAGACTGGCATAACTTAAGAAACTTTTATCTGTCAATCGAAGACGAATTACACAATATGAGAAACTTTCAGTATTAAACATTTCAAGCGCGGACCGTGTGAGAATAATGAAAATTGTTCTCAGTAAAAGAAAACGTCGAAAAGTGATGTTAATTTTGAAAAATTTAAACTGTTTTAAATGGCATTAAGAAAAGGACACACTTTTATGCACTGTTCTAATAAAAGCACACACATCATTGCACGTAATTGGACAGAGAATGATTTTAACGACGTTCGGAACACTTGAATTCCTATTTTTAAAAGGGATCCGAGTAAAATATTTACAGCTTCAAGCTCACGCGAAATTTCCAAGCTAGACGGATCAGGAAAACAATCCATGACTTCAGGTCGACAGTCTCATAGGTTGCACATTTTCCGATGAACGCCGCGTCTCTAGCTACCAGAGTGACTGCTCCAAGAAAATCATCTCTCAACAGAGCTGGGGTCCGTTTTCTCATTTCATCTTTCACTATCTGTCATTCAAAAATGATTTTATTTATAACAATAATAAATTTATTGTCAAAAAAGCAATAACAAACTGCATATGACCAAGCGGAGGAAGAAGTAATTTACTTTCCGGAAGCAAGCAAGAGACCATTCCGTCAATTCCGATCACGGGTCGTTAGGCAAAGGTGGATTGAAAATTTCAACACACTCCTTAAATTACTCTAATTTCGAGATTAATTATTACAAAAGATCGCCACCCTCTCTACCAGAAGGAAAACCAAAGAAACACCCGGGCCAGGATGGAGCTACCGAATTAACGTACACAACAAGATTGAGTACAGATAAAACTAAACTTGTATGAATAAAAAAAACAATAATAGCATGCAAAAAAATGGTTTTGAAATTTAATCATTTATTTCAAAAGTATTAGAACAATGGTGTGATAAAGTAATTGACGTAATCAATATTTAAAAGGATAATTTAACAAATAATCATTTGGTAAGAAAGCGAATCTTATTTTAACTCGTAAAAACCAATGAATTCTTTTATATTATAGAAGCAACGGTGCAGTACGTAGCTTTCAACCGCGGAAACGAAGAGATTTAATGTAATAAAAAAATTTATGTCATAGGGAAGGGAATTATTTAAAACGATTCCCAAATGATATGGTCCTTTCTGGCAAAGTGTGGTTGACACTCCAGGACGATAAATATTATTCCGATTGCGAGAATTGGGTTCGTGAACAAAATAATTTTGTATGACACTAGGGTGGCACTTAGTAATTAGGTCTTAACAAATACAAACGTTTCATAACTATAAATGAAAGGTAGTGTTATAACATTTAATTCCTCATACAAAGGTTTAATATCTGGGTGACTGAACTTCGCTCGGATGGCTCACAAAATGGTCATATGATTTTCAATCAATCCTAAATTTTTTTAAATATAGTACCGCTGTATAACCACGCTTATCATAATCTTGACAAAATGAATTTTAAAAATATTTTTCGTAAAGGATTCAACCCATGGTTTACTTACTCAGTTACACTGCTGTGTAACCATCAACGAATGAGAATTCCATGCGTAACTATTTTGCTAATTTGGTAACTGCGCAGTTTACGTTGTCTATATATGATTTGTGTGTGTGTGTCCGGGTTTAAGGAGTGATTCCTAATTTATGGAAATGAGACACTGTATTTAACCGGTCGAACACATACAGAGAGTAAATAGAAAATAACCATTTGTTTTCAATTATCTCAACGTCTCGAATATGTACGTGTGAGGTCCGGCTCCGATTCCCCGCCGAGAAAGTTATATTTTCATTTATTTTTGTCAACATGATCTGCCTGATTCTACTTTCCTCGTGTTGTTTAACATTTTTATTGTATTTATTTTTTAAAAACTTTTTTTTCAATTAAAGAACAAATTTTAAGTCGGATGTCTCGAAGAACGCCCGTTTAATCAGCTTCGTGTGCTGTTGGGGGTGAATCTGAGTTTTCGAATTCTTAACAAAAATATGTCGTGGATGGCTCTTTCCATGATGCAGCGGGTGGACAGTTAAGGAGGTTCAACAGGATGTGCGGTGGTCAAATCCGCTAGAACAATATTTTAATATTCCACGTCTTTGATTTCCGTAGTATGCGTTCAGATTTGGCAACGCTGAACTAGTGATTCGGCTTGTTAATGTCTCGTGTGTTAACTTTAGTGGCAAAGTGTTATGCGAGGAAAATGTCTAAAATCGAA
Organism: Laupala kohalensis; assembly: GCA_002313205.1. Taxonomy (NCBI): domain Eukaryota; kingdom Metazoa; phylum Arthropoda; class Insecta; order Orthoptera; family Trigonidiidae; genus Laupala; species Laupala kohalensis. The sequence continues at coordinate 38,238 of NNCF01131353.1, read as the reverse complement.
AATAATTAGAAAAGGTTTAATTGAAAGGGAAAGATGGTGACTGAAAGGGTTAAACTACGGAGGAAGGAAGCTCAAGACACGGGAAAAACATACTAACTATAGTCAATAGTAATAGTTGCTTTGATAGGTCTAACCTCCAAAAAATGAAAAATATGAAATCGAGAATTAGTACAGAGGAAATAAAAGAAACATGTAAAATTATAATTAGGTGGTAATGGTGTATTCAGTTTTCACGTTCCTTGATATAACTATAATATTCAGAAAATATTTTATTGAAAGTGTCAAGTTGTTTTCGGCAACTTATGTTATCATTAGTTACCTACAATCAAAGCTAAAAGAACATAAAATTTAAAAAAAAATGAAATTACAAATAAAATCCACGGAATGTGTAGGGCAAATGTTAAAATTTTTAGTGAAAGAGATTTTTTTGTTAAAGATACATATAAGGAATAATATTTTGAAACGGGAATTAAATTATATATATTAACTTAAATTGAAATATTTTGGTCTCATGATTATTTAAACAGAAATACATAAAGACAAAGAAAGAACACCAAATTCTTAATATCAATCCTTCTCTGCATGTTATAATGGATATATGTCTCCTTGTTTGGAGGTCCTTACATTGCGGTTCCTATGCTCCTATTTTGTTCAAACAAATGTACCTCATGAATGTGTATACGTGCGACAATGCCACATCTAACATGAGCAAATGTATCTATCATATCGTCGACAAAAATGAATAAAACAAATTCTGCAACCGCAGACCTTCCTATTGAGATGCATGCACGGTACTGCTAGACCAACGAACTCACTTATTGATCTACATTATTTCTATTATTAACAAATCAAGTATTACACTCGTGTTTAAATTAACTAAGCTACGGTAAGTAACATTAGAATCTACAGCTAATTTATAAGTAGGTAATACGTTTGCTAATAAAGCTCTCTCACGTCTAGCACAGCGACGTTTCCTTTCTACTTTGTTGCGTTGTTGCCTTCGTTCATCACTTTCTTGGTCTCGTGTTTCGATTGCAAGCAGTCGTAAATTTTCCACACGCTAACATCTTCGTTGTGTATTTACTTCAGCTATTCGCTGACTTGCTATTCGTTTATAATTTGCCGACAAATTTAAGTACACCCAAGATCAGTGATGCATGGAGTAGGGACATGTGAAGGTCTAGAATGCGCACGCTGCCAGTTTTTTGTTCGTCGAATGCTGCAGTGCTGCCACCGGTGGCACCCATATAAACTTTACATATGTACTTTCTGTATGCGGGTTTCCGGAAAACAGGAATTTTCGCCAAATCGGTACCATGCCCTGGGGTAAAAATCCCTTAACATACCAATTTTGATAAAAAGTCTTAGAGCCATTTCCTAGATATACATCCACATATATACAACACTCGCTCGTATAAGAGTATTATTTAGAGTCTCGGGGATGAGATTTACAAATTATCCTTACAGTCCTCTTTTTTTAATTCTGAAAGTTTGGATGCTCTTACAGGAATTGCCGCAGAAGATAATTCCGTATCGTAAATGGGAGTAAAAGTTTGCAAAATATACGCAACGGGAAATATGTGGAATAAGTACATTAACTAAGATTCGGAATGCGTAACACTAAATATATAAATTTATTGTCAAAAAACAGTACAAACTGCGTATGACCACGTGGAGGGAAAAAAAAAACTAATTTACTCTCCGGAAGCAAGCAAGGGACCATCCCATCAATTCCGATCATTTGCTTAATTTGGAATTGAGGGTTATTAAGGTGACAATTCCAATGGATGTTGTCTTGAATGCTGAGAACTAAGAATTTTGCTTTTGTAACAGTTTTTAATTGTGTTGCGTTTAACGAAAGAGAAACCGGAGGTAAAGACTTAATATTACAACAGTCAAATGACATAGACACTGTTTTGCAAATTCTAACAATGAGACGATTTACTTGGAACCAAGCCGAGAGGTTGAGCCTCTCTTTGAGCGTTTTACGTGTTTACATGGTTCTTCTTGCAGGTGGCATTAATTTACTATTTTGCAATCTGATGCAGAAAATGAAATTTCGTTTATCTACAACAAAAAGAGTATAATGGGCCAAGAATTGAACCTGGGGAACTCCGCAAGTAAGTGGATTTGTTTCTGAAAGGCAATGTTGAAATACTTTATTTTTAGCGAAGGATATTTCGACATGTTGATGACTACCCTTTAAAGGGGAAGTTAGCCATTGATGTGCAAATCCACGAAAGCCATAAAAATGCAATTTTGAAAGGATAATTTCGTGAGCGGAGACACCGAATGATTTTGATAAATCAAGAAAAACACCCTGAGGATTTTGTCCTTGGTCTAGACATGTTATAAAAAGTTTTTCTTCACTTAACACCCACGAAACAAATAGCTTTTGGAAAACAATGAAGTTAGGAACTAAATACAACTATTGAACCACAAAAACGCGAGAAAATAAAGTAAATAAAAAGATTTAACTTAAAAATTCAGAGTGTACATTCACAACCGCAGCTAATGCCAGGAGCAACCAACTCTCTACATCTGCAATATATTTATAAATATATTTTCTGATGTTTTTGAAATCAAAATGAAGAATAACTTAAAATGATACCAAACAGGAAATGAATAAATAACAATGAGTATTAATTTAGAGGTTAATTTCATACTTATTCTCTAATGTAATGAAGCCGTGTTAGTTATAATTTTTTGGTATTTTTTTAGTTTCGTTGAGAGACAAATGGTACAAGTCAGTGACTCGGGTACGTTTTGAATAAACGGTTGGTCAACGATATTGATTCAGGTCCCTTCCAAGAATAAAAAATTCACTACGTCATAACACCAGGCTATCGGGACTTGTAACGAGGATTACAAACTTTCGTTGTGGCGCTGTCCCCGTTGCCTCCAGACCCGGACCTGAAGGTTGACGCAACTCAAACTGGGATGGTTTTGTCCAGCTAAAATCCCGTTCTACCAAATACAATTAGACTACATTAAGGTTAACTCGAGTTCTGGAAGATGCTAATTGCACAACAGATATGCCAAATATAAGTTTCAAAATTTGAGATTGAATATTTGGGGACTAAACACATAAATCTTTACTTTTATACAGAAGAATCATGGGTAGCGGAATAAATGTCTGTCGTGGACAGCGAAACTGATCTTTTATGCAAGTCGTTTTATTTCGAGCATGATGAAATTTTGCAGATTTGGCCTTCAAACCAAGAGGAAGAGCGCTATGTACATGAGATTTCAGAAACTTACCCCATCACCTTTTTCACACCATAATATAAAATTTTAGTAATTATTGATATAAATTTACACTCCTAACGTTCAAAATAAAGAGCAAAATTAGTCTAGAATGCTCGTTCAGTTCACATTCACCCCTCATGGAGATATCACCCCTATAAGTGGCGTGGGAAGTTGGTGTATAAAAATAATCGAAAACGATAGTAGTGTCAAATCTATGGTTTTTGGGATCGATGAAAAAAAAAAGTATACTCCCGGCACTGTTCAAGCAAAAGTTCATTTCCAGTGGGGGTACCACATATATAGCACCCCCAGAAATAGAGTGGGAAGTAGGTGATGTATAAAAATGCTATATAGAGAACGACGAAAACAAGTTCGGTTCTTTGAGATGAACAATGGTATTTATATTCTCGTACTATTGCGGATTCATTGCGATACAATTATGTAAATACACAGTGGAAAAAAACAAAAAGGTTAACCGATTTTTTTAGATGCATAAAAAATGACAAATTTAATCAAATGCCTTTAACGTTAAAAAATTATTAAAAGCATAGCACATAAAGTTAGTAAAAATCGTCTACCCTAATGTTACTCCACCAATATATTTATTTATCATTATTTGATAAATGGTTTTAGAAATTACGTTATGTAATTCAAACAATATTATTTTATCACTTCAGTATATTCAGTTCAAAGAGTGGAACGGGGCAAAATATTCTTGGAGGAACAGCTACAATAATAGCGTACAAAATGAAAACTGGTCTCTAGTAGACAACTTAAAGAGAGAAATAAGTGGTAGTGTTTGGAGGCACAATAGTAGAACAAAGTATTATAGAATAATAAAAGTTTGAACTATTCCGATAGAATAAAGATACTATAATGATCGGTGGTGGATGTAAAGTATCAAAACTTCCCGCTTGCAATGGGTTCATATCAACCAAGAACAAATAATGCGGCTCACATTGCACGATATTAAAATATTTTCTTCGTGCTATGAAACGTTTTGTACAAGAATTTCGTTCAAAAATTTAAGAAGTGTTCGCTATTGAGCATAAAGGCAATGTAGTCCAGGCTAATACATTTCGAAATAAAACATGCCCGACTGCTCGACTGTCAGGAAGTGTTTTGAATTGTATCGTATCCCTGAACTGGAGGAGCCAATTTGGAGAAGCGTTGAGGAGACAGCAGAAACTAGCCTGGTGCTGTCAAAAGACGAGCTTCGTCTTTGAGATGCTGTCATAAGACGAGTAACTTAGTTTATTGCCCCCCCCCCACGTGGTCATACGCAGTTTGCAACTACTTTTTTGAAAATAAAGTATATTTATTTATTTATCTATCCTAGTTGACGGTTTAGTACCAACACTTGGGACACTTCTATTCGGAGGGAATTCACTAACGGACTAAGAAAGGCATTGGATAGATAGGGTCCGCTGATGTTACGCTTTGTATTATTTTACAAGTCGTCATAATTCTGATAACAACTGAATAGTTCATTATTACTGAATAGTTTTGAATAATTAGGGCAATTAAGACAAAGTCCCGAAATGATTTATTCTAGTTTTCATACATCTATAAATACCTATCCGATGTGAAGGGAAAGGGAAACTACTTTTCAATAACAATAAATAAATATAGTAATAGAAGAAAAAAACAAATTAATAGATTTAATATACTAGGTAACTTAAAAGAAAATTCGTGGATCAAAATTGGAGACATTTAGGTAAGATGCTCTTTCTACTCATTTAGGCGATACAAATACAAACTGAACTAAGACAATAATAAGAAACTACTCTCAATCGCTAAGAAGCAACTCGAGAACGAACAGGCATTTCTCACGTACACCACATTCGAAATTATTTACCATATTATTTTATATAACTATGCACATGATCAGTCAAAGACGTCACAGTTTTGTCAGTTAATTTGGAAAAGAATAGAAAAACCAGAATTACTGTCGACCGACAGAGAGAAATTTGTGTTGTAATTTCCCTATAAATTTGTAGTGAGATGCAGTTCATAAAAACAGGTTTTGCTACCTTCATTCATGCAACCATTTCATAGTCTGCATGAATGTCGTGTCACCATTTACATTACCTAGTGCAGGTTTCGCCGTATCGGACGGTGACATGTTAGTCCAATCCACCCACCCAGCCGCTCCTGCGCGTAAAGCTGAAGCCACACCTGCGTCTACGGAGCGGAGCGGTTTTCCGCCAATCTGTGTTATCTTATGGGCAATGTCACATCTAGCGGGCGCGGAGCGGAGATCTCCGCTTATTCCTGCACGACCGTGTCGTCTGCTGAAGGTCACAAGTGTCAATAGATTATTGACACTTGTATATTGAGAGAAGCAAGGAAGACGGCGGGTGATTTATTTCACGGTGCTTCCCTTGAATATCATTTCTTTCAATTTCTGCGGACTGATTATTAATATTATCAATGTTCATATTAATTATTACAACACTGAGTCATAATATTACTAAGTATTTGCTCTACTGCTTCATAAGATCTTTAAGAAAACTTTTCGGGTCCTTTTCAATTTCTTATTTTCGTGTCCTTTTTTACTTCTTCTGCTTGTATTTTAGTCCTTTGAGATTTTCGTTATGTAATTGTCAAAACTTTTGGCGTGGTTTTAGTTAAGAAGAGGGAAATGCGTATTTTCACATCTTTATTTTAAAGCTTTACATTTCAATTATTTGGAATATTTGTTCCTCAATTTGAGTTCCATGTCGTACTATTTTTGTGAAGTCATGGTTCATGTTATATTCAGAATTTGCATTGTGTTGTGTTTGTCCTACAGTTGGCCTTATTAAAAAAATTATATTACACTTAATATTAACTGTTTTTGAACAAAAAATATTGAGTCAATCATGTTAAGTATTTTGGATGGTAGTTATCTATCAATAATTATTGATAAATTACATAGTAAGAGTACATTTTAAAATGGAATTTTTTCGGACGATTACAATATATATTGTTCTTATTAAAATACACAACGTAACGACTCGTGGTTTGAGTCGTCGTTAGGTGATAACAAATTGTAAGGAAAACATGAACGTAGCAACATATTACGTACAATTTATATCGTAATCGTCCGTAAAAATGTACGTTATTTATTTCTTATATAAATATATTGAACTATTACTGTATATTGGCATCTATGTATAGTGGGTCTATTTTTATTATTTATAAAATACGAAAATAGTCGCCGTGATGTTTGTTGCACAGTAAACAATAACTATTACTTTAAACATTTTCGTTACCTACAGCTATGTGTTTTACAATAAAAGTGTTGTTTAGTTAGTGGGCAGTTGCATGGATGCTCTGAACAAGACCTGCGCGAAGCATGTCTGTTTTCGTCCTGGAATGACCTTGTTCCTTCCACCCCTACTCACGTTCCCCTACCCCTGCCCGCCGACACCCGCACCGCTAGGTGTGTCTTTGCACAAGCGGAGCGGAGAAAACGCACATGTCACATTAGCTTATCATGCATCAATGAATTCGAAGGTCAGTGGCCAGGCCGCCCTGCTGTCGCAGCGAACAACACAGTTCAAAGGATGTCCCGCTTTACACAAATATTGTCTGAAGAACTTCAGAGTCTGCTCGCGACGCACACAATACACGTGATTTTCAGTGATACAAACACAAAGTTTAAATCCTTTACTACAGTTAATTGAGATAGTAGAAATTATCAGAATGAGTTCAAGATATTGAGCGATAATGATGCCCCTTTTCAAAAACTAACTTTAAAAAGTTAAAAACAAATATTGGGCACAAAAGGAGCAAACGTTTTTATACGATATGTAACTTTTTAAATTCTGCATAATTGAAGTCCAATCCTTCTTTAAATCTGCTATCACTGAAAAAAAATTCTCAGGATAGTCATAATTTTTTTATGAAATCAAAACTGGCATCCGATAACGCTTTACAAGAGCACAAGCTGATTCATAAGGTTCGTGTTGACCACCTCATCGAACCCCGAGCGTTTTTCCCCACTTATTGTTTCTACATCAGGTTTCTAGAATCGCTTTTTCACTTCTTCAGTTTTATTATTGAAGTAAACAAACTATTTTAGTAGAATAAGTTTACACTCTGCATAGGGAACTTACCTAGCAACTTATTCAATACGAAATCCTGGAGTGATAAACAAATTATTTTGATGAACCATGCGTTTAAGCAAATATAATTCGAGTCCAAGTATAACGTAATTTCTCATTTCTACGAACATCAATAAAACCTGTGACCTAACATTCAAAGTCGCATTTACGTTTTTATATAAGTTCCGAACTATTAATACTGTGAACATCCAAAAGAAGGAGTATAGACAACTAATTTAAACGATTCTAAATACACAGTACGGATGGAATTGATCCAGTCATACCAGAATAATTGCTGCAACTAACAGATCTGCGTAAGCTGTACTAGGTCTAAGGAGAACTGTCTTAGGAAGAATAGTACAACTACAACAAGTCCGTTCAAGACACAGCACCTTGTCCTAAGGATAAAGAAGCAAATGGATTCACAGCTCTCTTCAGACGGTCAGTTCGTCTCAATCGAATGTCCCATGAATTTTTTTTACTCCAGTGGATTGGGTTCTTCATTGATGTGTGCCCTGATATTTTCAAGGACACTCGATATTTTAATCTTCATTCTGTTGCAGCCAAAATATCACCTCTATTTTAGAACGGCCGAGACAAATCAATTTTGTACTAGCTGGTAGACTTACGCCAATAGAGATCCTTTCGTTCTAACTCGCGAAGTCGTTTGTACATTTTTTCACAAAATTGTTTCCCTCATCTGTTCTCAGAAACAGCAACACTAAGAGAATATTACACCCCTCTGGTGGTTCAGGTGGTAGCGTTTTTGCACACCGCCAAGTCATCTCGGGTTCAATTCCCAGTAGGGTCAGAAAAAAATTTGTTATCAATGTCCCAGTTCATTTAGCTGTGACTACAGAAAACGAACCCTGCTTCCTCTATCCACCTACTCCTAGTATCAAGAACTACTACTGAAACTCTATCGCCCAATCACTATAAATGGGCCAAATTGTTGGTAAACCCATAAAAATATACTACTGTTTACACACAACACAGAGCTCCACACGTGCCTTCACACCTCAGCCCACAGCAACCTGCTAACAATTCACCAACAATATTAAAAAATGTTCTATAAAAAATTCAGCTTATTGTTGAGGTAAAAAATATCTGATTGGATGTTCTAGAAAAAAGTTTCATTGTCAAGATGACCTTTTATTGGTTAGATAAATAATGCACTGAATTTGCTAAGCAAATTCACATTATTCAATAATGCGAATAGTTACTCGTATAAGTTGTTTCAGTATGGAAAAATGACGAAAAAATGAATTTTATAAAGATACAATACGAATTTTACTCCTTTCCCGAGCTTCTGCCCACGCATCTCTTAAGCGGCAATCTCGATTTTAATGCACTGCGCAGGCGCAAGAGAGACCTGTAAGCAGGAGTTGACTGCCCGCTCCAGGTGTTTTGTAAACCGTTACCTGCACGATCGTTTTTAACGCGTATGTTGAGTTTTTCGAAACACTATTATATAAATATACTAGAATATTTATATAAATAGTATATTTCTACGGGTAAACCCAGCTAACTACTAACAATAGTCTACCACCCAACTCCTACCTCCTATCGTTCCATGTAGATAAGCTTCTATAGCACGCTACATCTTACAAATGCTACAAAAAAATTACGAAAGATATATAACGAAAGTAATTTTGGGGGACACTTCAACTTCACAAAACTGCAGAACCAAACTCATTTGACACAGGTCTCTCCATTCTCGACTTACTTCGTCCACGATCGTCCAGTTGGATAAGTTCATGGATACGTTCCGTTAAAATAATGAAAATTAAACTTCATGTATATCAGGAAGTGCGTTATGTCGAGTGACATTTTCGGAGAATAAACAACCCTACTATTAAAATATCGAATGAGTAACAATTACAATTAAAATTGTTAAATTAACAATTATAAATACGAATCTGTCAAATGAATAAACATATATCAACAAAACTTCATAATAATACACTAGCTACATTAAAAATTACAATAGTTAGTCATTATAATCAAGGTACAATGCTACTTTTTAACAGCGTTCTTTCCCCAGTCACATAAAATAATATCAAGTGGTAAAATTAAGATAAAGATATCTGTATATATACAATAAGATACTGAATAAATGAATATTTAAATAATGTAGGTTTTGATCATACAAACAAATCTTAACTTTGTTCAATTACCGTATTTAAACTAATTACAATTTATCAACAATTATTTACCGACAAGTAACTATGCACAATAATATATCCTTGTAGTGCCCTTCCTCTGAGTCGAATACGACAAAACAGTTAATATTGCAATGACTACCTTCAATATTTGATTTGGTACTAAAAATATTATCCATCGAACCCCCACCCCACCACCATTTCGGTGCATTACAACACTATTAGAATTGTCTGTAATTTTGTTACATGTCTACAGCAAAAAAAACTGCCACAATTTTATCTCAGTTGATGTAATTTTAGAAAGACTGAAAAATGCTATGAAGTTAAAGAACATGGCGATTGTACTAGCAATTTACAATGCAATTGTACCGATTTAAGAAGAATATGAAAAGGTGACTTTACTGCATATTGAATATACTAAACTCATAAGAGTGCTTCGTATCTTCTAATAGCAATTATCTATTTATGTTTTACCACAACTTTAGTGCAAAATATAATGAAAGTGATTTAGTGACGTTTTTCTCGTGACAGGAAGCTTGAAAAACGAAATTAAATTGGTATTAATGATTCAAATTGATAAAAACACGTGAAATAATGTGCCGACTTACCTACGTGTTCCAGTGAAACAGCCATTACGAACATAATTTATGCCATGAGTATCTCCAGCGTGCTACGCGATTTTTATTTCTAGAAACTTCTAAGAAATGGTATGGAACTGAATATCCTTCATGATGATAAGAAACATGATCACTCACGCATGAAGTGAGTAAATGTATTCATCCACGAATGTTTTGCTTTTACCTGTATTGCAAAATTTCAATGATCCTTTCCATGAATAATCCTTGAGTTTCATTTTTTTTAAAACATGTTTCGTAATTGAGCTCATTAACTGGCCTAAGTTCTTATCGTTAGCTCGACGTATAAACAACACACACAAACGATTTTGATGATAGGCGTGTCAAACACCTTAATTTACATATTGCATTAACGTGAAATCAGCGCGTGAATAGAAATTTCGCCCACGTATCTGAATATGAGTATAACATCTGGTTTTACTCTACACGAGCCCTCAGACATCAAATAGATTTCAGCAAGACTACACCTGTGATTGTGGTGATAATTGCAGGCTGCTGGACCTGAGTTACCATTGCATCAACTTCTGCTCTTGATAAAAAAAATGTTTTCGGGAGGAGTCCCCTGAAATACAATCAATCTCTTCATTCAAATAAGTATAACGAATTTCAAAACCTTCGCCTTTTCGTTAAAACCTATTTTTATTACGAACAGCGAGGGAGCTTCTCATTTTATCATTATGAATAGCGAGGGAACTTCTTATTAGTGTCGTGAACAAGCAAGATTGATTATTACGACACACAAATAAACAAGTTCTAATACAATTTTTTTTCCAAAAAACAAGCTTTTATTTAAGTCATATACTAAAAAGAATAAAATAAGTTGAGGTTTTTATTAAGTTAATGAAATGCCAAATGTCAATACCTCCATAAATATTTCACATCAGTCGATCCTAACAATAAAAAAAGTACTTACTCTTTTTATCGCTAAAAATGATTTACTCTTTTATGTTGAATTATTTATCTTCAAAAAGCATGTCGTGGGAAAAGTTCATGAAAGTAGATACAAATTAATTTCATATGACACTGATTGGTTAGTACTTGCCGAAGTATGTATTATCTTTACTATTCGCGCGACAATTTTTTGAAGACAAATAATTAAACAAAATATTTAATAATTTTCAGTGATAAAAATAGTAAGTACGTTTATTTTTATTTGGATCTACTAATGTGAAATATGTATGGAGATATTAGAATTTAGCATTGCATTACTTTAATAAAAACCTAAACTACTTTTATTCTTTTTAGTATACGGCTTACATAAAGCTTGTTTTTTTAGTTTTATTTGTTTTTTTTATAATCTCGCATGATGTCTTAAACTCTCAGAAGTTAAAAAATCTTTTCAAACTACAGTAATAATTGTTTTATTATTGTTACAGCATAATTTCGAAGACTTCGTGATCATCTTCACTGGATCTGATTTATAGTCTCTGTCAAGAAATATCAGCGTATATATAATTCATGAACCACGCATCGTAAGCTGGGAATATACCCAGTTAAATTCTGTTCTGACATGAAACTCTTCATCTTAACCTAGAACCCACTTCATTTTCGGGAAACCAGATGTCAAGGACACGTTTCTCGGACTACACGTGGGCTGATAAGAGCGGCTGAGTTAAGTGAGGTTCGGTATAAAATTGTTTTTTTTCACTCTTAGTTCACTCAATTACATTTCCGTGCACTTGCTTATACCGTGTTAATTACAATAGTTACTAAAAAGTTAATATGTTTGTGTCTTCTTTTATATATATAATGTATATACGCCATTTTTATCATCCAGCGTTTTTCGTGTTTACTTCTAGTCAGCATTTTGAATATTTTTAATGGCCAAACATGCGGATCCCAGTAAGAAAAGTTAGCAAAGTTTGTTTAAAATTGTAAATATTCTCATGGTTCGTGAAGTTAGGGGCGATGGAGGTTCGCAGAAGCAGAAACAAAAACAAAGATGGGAACTCGCGGAGTAAAATACTATCTCCGTTGTCTAATAGCATTTTACAAGTTTGTGGTTCTTTAATTTATAAAATGGTCAGTAATTATTCTTTTCAAAATACAGACTGAAGAACAGAATGTTGTAAATAATGTAGGGAACTGAGTGGAGTGCGTTAATGGATGTAGATAAATAGTTTGAGCTGGGAGGTAAAATTCTTTTTTTTAATAAATTAGGCGGATAATGGCGTTTAGTGAGGGTGCCATGTAATTTGGTAAGGTATTGATGAAGATCTGAAGGATTGTTACAAATTCTATGCTCTCGGATAGAAAAAGCATATGGAAGAGAGCATTTAACATTGTGTGGGAGGCAACTGCCGAAATACAGGTTTTGTTGTGCGTTGGTAGGTTTTATATGTACTTTAGTTTGGATGGTATTGAACTCGGATAGTGAGATGTTGATATCCAGAAAATTTATTGATTTGTGGGAGATATTCCAGGTGAATGTTACAGAATATGATGAATTTAGTTCAATGAGAAAATTTTGAAGGGTTTCATGTCCGGGAGTTCAAATAATAAAATGGCGTCTATGTTAGAAGTGGAAGGACAGTTTGTTTTGCAAGGAAATCATTATCAAGAAAGCTCATGAATAAATTAGCAAATGAGCCATTCAAGTACCCATGGCTGTACCCCAGACCTGGAGGAGATATTCATTATTGAATTTGAAAGCATTAGATGTCAGAACGAGATTTGTCAGTTTTAAACGGAAATTTGTAGAGGGTGAAGTTCTTAAAGAAAGAAAATGTTTTAATGTATTCAAAGCCTCTTCATTGGGAATAGAAGTACTTGTATAAAGAGACGTTATATCAACGGTGGATAAAGTATACATACATGAAAAAAGGAAAATGAAATTCTTATGAAATAAAACTCATAACAACTGTTAATTTTTACTCCCATTCATAATGTCAATCACAGCTAATTTCATTAGAAAATGTGTGAAATCTGGACTCCATGAACGTCTTTGCAGTAGTCCAAAATATCAATATGTTGAAACGTGCTATCAATTCTTCAAACTAAGTAAGTTCTTCAATTACAATTCGAACAAATGGATTGGAATGAATTCCAACTCCGTTCCGCACAACCGAATCCTAATATCCACAATGCGGGATAAGAGAATGTTCCGCAACTAGAATATCTGAACACATACGTGATGGAAATAATAATTATAATTACCACCGTGTGAAGATGGTCCCGCAAATGAGCGTAAAATTGCCGTGCCGGACAACGATCGCTAATATAATCTTGGCAATTTTAGGTACATTTAAATTCAAATTACCCAAAACACGTACGTACTTGAGCGAACGATCTCGCCGGAACAGCGAACAAACGGGTTCTGTCATCTCGGAGCGTCTTCCAGATAAGAGTGCCTCGTGTTTGTCGAGTTTCCAGGAAAAACTCAATGCGTATTTCATTAGATGCAATCATCTTTCGGAAAGAGGACTCGACCAGTGCCTTCTCCTAAATCTCCTGTTCTTGGATCTGGGTCACTTCATTCCAGAGAAATTCCTAAGACTCCACGTTTTGGAAAATAAAAAGACAGTTACATTCATTTCATTTTATCAATTTTAAGTTTTTTGAAAATAAAAGTTTTGAGAAGATGAACGATATTGTTGATTTAAACTGTAAGATGTTTACAGATAAAATTAAACAATTTTCAGTTAAAATATCAGATACTTTTATCTATGTCTCCTACATGCATGAAATGTTAAAATGCAATTAACCTTTAATTTAACATATTGCCTTAAACACGATACTTTTGTATCCAAGAACTTGTTAAACATAACACCAGGGTATCGAGATTTTGTAAACTGTATACATATAAAACAGCATCATCAATATCAAATGCAGCGTCGAACAAAAAACTTCCAAGGCGGCTTCATAGCCGCAAAAGACCTGGTTGCATTACACTAGAAACATGCAAATATTTGATTGCTCGAATCTACGAGAATTGCTTGAAACACGCTATTTTCTACGCCAGAAATATTTCTCTAGAGCTCAAGAGAACATGCATGAAAAGTTAATTTCAAATACTCGTACGAATCGTAAAAAGCAACAATTAGCTCCTGTTGTAAGAACAGTCCTTTACAAAGGTTACCTTTTCCAAAGCGACATGACCGTATTTAATCGTGTTTCTTTTTTCAAAAACCATATTTTATTTTGTAAAAAATAGGGAATTTACTAAACGCCATTGCCAGACAGTCGATTTCGCCCCAATATCTCACGAGAGTTTTGTGATTCTTCCTCGAATCCCTATTAATATTAAACTACAGCCCTTATCGGGTTCACTTCTGAGTCGCACCAAAATATATTACGAACAAAACATACATTAATATTTCATTCAATTGCGGATTTTCGAAAATTATTATTGCGTGTTAACATTTATTTCTCTGGAGACTGACTTTTTCATAAGCATATTCAGATAATCAACCATATTTTTTGGAACCCACAAAATATGTAACTACTAATATTGTAAAGAATATAAACATAATCTTAGAAGGAAATGAGTTTCCTTCCTACTCCTTTCATGATCGTAGGACTGCTCATATACCCATTAGTACAGGTAGGAGTAAGGGTCTTAGCGTAGAGGACAAAAATCCCGAAGAAAAAGTCTTAACCGTTATCAAGCTTCTAAAAGTGCAACGACGAAAAATCAAGAAAGCGGTTTCTAAAATTGTAATTAATATTGCAAACAAATCTAGGATTTGTAACAAACAAATAGAAGCATTTTCAATTAGTTCGGAAGAGCGAATTCGAATAATGTTTCCCCATTTTATCCCTTTAAAATTGAAAAGTTTGTTCTTAATAAGCCTATTCAACATGAAATCAACATTATGAGGAAAACAATTGCCCTGTTACGTTGATGAATCGGTCAGGAGAAAGACGTTTATAAGTATAGATTATCGTACAACATACAGAATATAAAATTTATGTCGCTATAGCACTTCGCAGAATTTCATCAAGACGAGTTCAGTAATTTACATGTAAAGCTTCCGCAAGTGTACATTCGCACTCATAGTTGGAGAAGGAGTACCATTAAAGGAGTTTAAATGTACCAAATTGGTAGAAAACGTTTTGTTATAATTAACTTGTCCTCTAGTAGGGGAAATAGTGAAATAGTGTCAAGCATTTAAAATATAGGGTTATAACGTTAGTTTATATTTATGTTTTATACTCTTCCAAAGCACTCACGCGGTAGGACACGAGGATACGAGTTGACAGCCACCTGCGAGTTCTTTTATGACTTCACGACAATTCAGATTTAATTTGTATTTTAAAACAAATTATAAAACGAATAGTATAAAGTAAACCGTCAGATTACGACATAGGGGCATGCATATATTATGTAACGCACAAATCGCCATTTCAACAACCCTTCATAACGCATCTGCAAAGATACCCATATGCCCTCCCCCCTCTCAATAATTACGTAACGCTATCACGAGTTCCCACGCCCTCCGTTAAGAAAAGCTTCATTTGTTTTTCTAAAAATGTGGGAACACATTTTAATGTTACTCAATCGTCCTTTCTAGTTCCTTCCACACCGTTTTTTGCTTTCAGTGAGTGGTTGAATGCAGTAACAAACCGTAAGGTTAAAAGGCACCCTCAAATCATACCCAATAAAACTAAGCGTTACGATACACCAAGGTTATCAATGGCGGATCTATGGAGGGGAGGGAGGGAGCAAGATCGTAAAGCCACCCCCCGCCAACCAAAACTTTCAACAGATAAAGGCATACATTGCCACTGTAAACCATTAATAAATTTGGTTACTATTTAATATTGTTAATTGTTGATTATTTAATATCTGGGTGACCGAGTTTCGCTCGGATGACTCACAAAATGGTCATATGATTTTCAATCAATCCTAATTTTTAAAAAATATAGTACCGATGTATGACCACGCTTATCATAATCTTGACAAAATGAATTTTAAAAATATTTTTCGTAAAGGATTCAACCCATGGTTTACTTACTCAGTTACACTGCTGTGTAACCCTCAACGAATGAGAATTCCATGCGTAACTATTTTGCTAATTTGGTAACTGCGCAGTTTACGTTGTCTATATATGATTTGTGTGTGTGTGTCCGGGTTTAAGGAGTGATTCCTAATTTATGGAAATGAGACACTGTATTTAACCGGTCGAACACATACAGAGAGTAAATAGAAAATAACCATTTGTTTTCAATTATCTCAACGTCTCGAATATGTACGTGTGAGGTCCGGCTCCGATTCCCCGCCGAGAAAGTTATATTTTCATTTATTTTTGTCAACATGATCTGCCTGATTCTACTTTCCTCGTGTTGTTTAACATTTTTATTGTATTTATTTTTTAAAAACTTTTTTTTCAATTAAAGAACAAATTTTAAGTCGGATGTCTCGAAGAACGCCCGTTTAATCAGCTTCGTGTGCTGTTGGGGGTGAATCTGAGTTTTCGAATTCTTAACAAAAATGTCGTGGATGGCTTTTAAGTGTCAGTTAAGAAGCAAAATTTAACAGTTTTATTCGCAGCTATTTATTAATACTAAAAATGTTAGAATGACGACGAATGTATACATAGACTTAAAATATCACCGACAAAACTAAACTTAAAAAAATCCGAATCCCCGGAGATTCAAACCCCGGACCTTTCGTTTGAGAAGCATGCACGTTACCTGTAGACCACCAAACTCACTTATTGCACTACATTATTTGCACTATTAAGTACTCTCCGTGGCAACGGTGTTAGCGTGATCGCTCGTTACCAAGTCATCCCGGGTTCAATTCCCAGGTGGGGCAAGATAAAATTTGTAGCTTTTCAATTCCATGTCTCAGTTTAAATAGCTGTGATGTATGAAAAGTTCACCCTCTGCGACTAATAACCGCAGTTGTAACACTCTTGATACAGCAATCGGGATCCTATCTAGACGCTGTTCCTCCGAGCTCTGTAAAATTCACGATGTGTCTAGTGAGTAAACTCGCACAAAATCTGAGCCTTACTGGCACTCGTCATTCGTGGTCCTTAGCTGGTCGAAACGAGATACATACATTATTAAAAAAGCAAGTAGTACTCACGTGTTAATATTAACTAAGCTACGATAAGTAACATTAGAATCTACAGCTAATTTATAAGTAGGTAATACGTTTGCTAATAAAGCTCTTTCACGTCTAGCATAACGACGTTTCCTTTCTTGTAAGTGTTGTTACCTTCGTTCATCACTTTCTTGGTCTCGTGTTTCGATTGCAAGCAGTCGTAAACCTTCCAAACGCCAACATGCTATTCGCTGACTTGCTATTCGTTCATAATTAGACAACAAATTCAAATACGCCAAGATCAGTGATGCATGGAGTAGGGACATGTGAAGGTCTCAAATGCGCACGCTGCACGTATTTTTGTTCCTCGACTGCTGAAGTGCTGCCGCCGGTGGCACCCATATATACTTTACATGTATACTTTCGGTACGTGGATTTCCGGATAACAGGAATTTTCACCAAATCTGTACCAAGCCCATTGGATTACTGGGGTAAAAATCCCCATATACACCAATTTTTTGTGAAAATTCTTAGAGTCGTTTTCGAGATATACATCCACATATGTACATATATACAAACATTGCTCGTTATGAGTATTAGATTTAATAAGTTGATGTATTTTAAAAATATATAATACTTATAATTTTGTTGTTGTAAAACCATGATTTTCAAACAAATGTCCCCCAGATCCCTCTTCGGTTAGCCCCCCGCTTCACTTCGGTCTAGATCCGCCACTGAAGGTTATCACTCCTCTACCCCACCATTACGCGGAGTAATTACATCACAAATCCCCTCCCTTCGCCACAAGTAGTGTACGTATACTTCATGAGGCCCGGGACGGGAGTACTTTTGGAGACCCCTACAGTGAAGTGTTTGGAGACCTCCAAACATAAACGTGTTTGCATGTCTACTAGGACACATCCAATGCAGTAATGTCTTAAATAGAATTGAAATTAAAGTATGTTTCTTAAAAAACTCAACTTAATTAGCTCACGATTTTAAAAATGTTTCGGATAATATTTATGTTCTAATTTACGAGTTTCAATAATAATTGGGTACCAATTCGAAGGTCCCTCACATGGTGAGGTCCAGAGAGGACCGCTCCCGCCTAGAACGCTATATTTGGAAATTGTTAATACATTCCGTGACCATAATGTCTAATAACATTCACATTACTCAAGAATTAGTATTAGTCTCTCTTTCCTGTGATACGTGGAAATAATTTGGTATTTCAATTCGCATTCAGCAATGTTGGTGCCAACCTGTACATTGTAGTCGGCAAGGAGTATGGATAAAGAATTTCACTTACCACCTTTCACTGACAATTCATCACTGTCAATCCAAAGACAAACAAAAAGCTGTAGAATTTAAGTGAGTATTCACCAGCTTTAGGTCTAAAAGTAATGGATGTACTGACTAGAATGAAATAATAGCTCGATTTCACAACGAATCTAGTTTCAATTTCAGCCTTCCCTTTTCAACAATTCATATCTGCAGTAAGAAGTTCCTTCCATCCCAATACCCTGCAGTTTGTTCAGATGCAACACATAAGTTTTTATTTTCAGCATCGAAGAAAGAGGGATACGCGTATTATTTTCGTCCGAGCCCAAGAAGTCTGTTGAATGGTTCACTGACACACATTGTGGAAAGGAACCTGTAAGATAAATTTTTATTTCGACGCAAGAGAAAAATATGTGGACAAAACGGAGAAATATTAGTCGCGTCCTCTACACACGAAACTTCTCCCTCAAATACAAGGAATATCGCAACGTTCTTGAGATGTGCAATAACCAACTTAAGACAAACGAGCTGGAGAGCGTGAGGTTCAGCAGGGCAGCGAGGGACATCACGACGTGGTGCGAAACGGAGCGTAACAGGCGGGGTTAGGGGTGGGGGATGGAACGAGGCGCTCTGGCGCGAAGGGGCAAGGAGGGGCAGCGGATCGTCTCTTCCAGCACATGGGGACGGCAGGGAATTGTTTAGAATGCTCCGCATCAGGGGTCGACAAACTGCACCGCCACTCATTAACATGAAAGACGAACTCGAGTTTTTCGAGGCGATGAAACGAACTCGTAGAAAAAGAGACCTACGAAAACTGAAACATTTGGGAACAAGACACAGTGACCACATGCGGACTAACCGGCGGAAGAGTCCGTGTGCTCGTGATAATACAATATAAACAAAATCCTATTTTTTATTCTTGTCCAAGAAAGGAACAAAGACAAGCAGGCAACAACAGATTCAGACCGGGTACGATATTTAAAGACAATAAAACGAAGAAATCAGAGGTTATATATATAAGATATTAAAAGATCTCCAAAGACTGAATTGGAGGTACAATAGAAAGACAAAACGGTTTAAGGACGTGCTAGATAATATGTATCAAACACGAGCAATTTTCTTCCTGCTTATCTTGTTCTCCGAAAATATTTCAGCGATCTTCCATTTTAGAGGATATCCTTAAGTCGATTAATAATAAAAAGCATCCTTTTTAGTGACATTCCCATGAAAACGAAATAACGTCAATAAATTTGCGAATGATTCTCGAAGAAAAAACTCAATATAAAATAAAAGAGCAAATCAAAAAATAATTGGATTGTGACTGACTAAAATGCACAATTGGGATGTTTGCACACACCTGGAATTTTACAGTTCGGTACCAACCCGCATGAAGGTCTGGGATGGCACTAAGGTCAAATTTTTCACTCCCCTACTCTACTTTTTATTTGAATCTTCCCGAATTCCAACCGTTTGAAACAACGGTTTACGACATGAAAACACCACATGCGAGAAATTATCATAGAAAAGCGTTTTACTTACAAAGAAAAAATAGTTTCTAAAAACCAAAATTAACAAAAAATTAGAGGTTCTTTAATTTAACTTTAAGATTAGCCGTACACTTAGCTTCAACGATGGAAATCACAAAACACACGAAAGTTATTTCCTTTCTAATACATAATAATATTATTAAGAAATCCACGGCTCAGGGTTTTCTTGTGAATGAGGATGTTGAGGTGCCTAATAATCAATGTGAAAATAGAAACAAGAGGTTATATAAAGGGAGTTTCTTCCCTATTTTTAAGGTTTCCGCTTGTCTTATTATTAATTACTACCACGTCAATATTATAATTACAAACATATTACTAATTTTAAAGATTTGAAAACTCTATTGAAAAATATGATTTAAACGTCATTGAAAAATGTAAAAAGCAATACACCAGTATTCGTTGTAAACGCCTTCATTAAACTTTTCTCCGCGTTTTACGAAAGAGCAAACACTAATTGGGTAAAACGTCTGACCGCGAAAGAGGGGCCTTGAACATTTGCTATGAACTCGAAGAGCCTGCTTGAAATTTTCGCCCACTTCATGAGAAACTTGAGCATGGATTTCATTGAAGGGATTTCGACGAGTTCGTAACTTTGAATCACCGTTGTCATCTGGGGGCTTAGGTGGTAGCGTTCTTGCTCATCACCAAGTCATCCCGGGTTCGATTCCCGGTGGGACCAGAATAAATTTGTTGCTTTTCACATTAATGTCCCAGTTTATATAGTAGTGACTAGTGAAAAGCGAACCATCCTTCCTGTATCTACCTCCCCCTCCTAGTATCAATAACTCTCACTATTACAAACTATTTCTACTAACCCCTCCACGTGGGCCAAGTTGGTAAACCTAGCTAACCGGCCCACCTACTCACAATAGCCTACCACCCATCCCCTGCCTTCTATCGCTACATGTAGAAAAGCTTCAATAGCACGCTACACTTCCCACTTACAAACACTACAATAGTATAGAATTGAATCACCGTAACTTTCCGTATTCTCGAGTTAGGCCTTTCGCCACATTCAGATTCTCCGTTATGGAACACCATCCCTCCTGATACGTAGCTGATAGCATTTTTCTTTTCATTTGTTTGGTCACGGTCTTGATCACATTGTCTGTTTATGTAGACATAGCAAGGCTCTTTTTAATAACGCTTTATCTTCAATATCTTATCTCTTATCGAGATACATCAACCGATTCCTTCCCCTAATCTAGTAACTTTACTCATCTTCTTTCTTGATCTATTTCTCTCTTCATAATATCCCGCATTTCTCCAATTTCACTTACAAATTCCAGAAATGCTTCATATTGTACTAGTGTCTGTGTACTCTCCTCTGTGTTCTATTTTGAATTTTCCCATTCGCTTCATACTTTTAATGTACCGAGCTCGTTCTTCACCATAAAGTGAGCAATTCCGAAGTAGATTTTCCACATTTTCTGCCTCCTTACCACATATATACCATACCAGATTCATCCCGCAGCCCTGTTCTTCCCAAATGATCATTGAAATTTCCGTGGCCAGTTTAAAATTTCATCAGTATGGATTTAATTTAAACCATTTTCTACGTTTATGAACAAAATCCAGATCCTTTATAAAATCATTTGTTCCTCTCCCTTTCTTTCATCTTTACATAAGTATTATGAGAACTCCCCCTTCCATGTCCATTAATGTGCGGTACTTTACTTTTGTAACAAATAAATCTAAAGGCATAACTCCATTGACAACTTCCAGTGCTTCAGAACACTGGTAGCAATGACTTATGCTGCTAGCCACCGGTGACTGCAGCTCCACATTCAAGGCTGCTTGATATTCTGATGGAGCTCCGGCCTGAACCTGGCAAACTAATATCGACGTTCGTCTCAACGATGACTCAAGAAAGAGGCGTCATTACGGAGAGCCTTAAAGAAAGACTGAATCCCACACTGGAAAGTCTTCCGAATATAAAGCAGGAACAGGCTCGGAAGACGAAACAAGAACCGTTTTAAATCCCTTATTCTTCTGGGACAGGAACGAGTAGTTTTCTTTCTTCAAACTATTCTAGAACCTGATCCGGAACCTAAATTATAGATTCTGCATCTGGTTATGCTATCAATATATCAGCTTGAAGTCATCACAATTTTCTTGAAATTGAATTGTTATAGTGATTATTAAAAAGAAATGTTCGAAAAAGTTTTTTAAAAATTCAATTTCAACGTATTCGACCAATTGTAACCCTAAACAAAATTAAAGACTAACATGCAAATTCATATGATTCATTATTCATGATACAAATGTTATTACGTTCTTTAAATATTGTACATTAATTTCAATTTCGTACAAACTTGAAAATTATTTAATAATTACCATTTGGTTCGTTGTACATCGGTACATAATATTTTTCAAAGCCAGAAACTGAAAACAGCCTTCGTTTTCTTACTTATGAGCCCCTTCTGCAACAGTTAGCGGACTCTTTCTACATTCGGTCCGTTTCTTCGGTACAAAGAAAGATAAATGATTTTAAACAATCGTTTTCTCTTAAACCCAAATTGCACAACTCAGGAGATTTTTTCCAGAGATTTTAAGGTGATCAGAGTAATCAATATTTGTAAAAAGAAAACCCAAAGAAGCTTCTACAAAACTATCGTTGCTAATATTATAACATACTATTCATAACATGTTGTGAATGAACATAAGTGTGAAGATATACCATGTACAAATATCCTATATCAATTTGCCCAGAAAAATTGTGAAAGTTAATGTGAAGAATTGTAATACGCTTTCCTAGCGGACAAAGAATTGGAAACAATTACAATGAGTGCTTTGAACGACACTATAATCGCTCAACACTTACAGGTGTACTGTTAAGATGAAGAAAGGTAGAAATGTAAACGTGCTTCAAAATTATTACATAGGAATATTTTATCAGCGTCCAATAGTTTTCATTTTACAAATGTTGAAAATTATTCCGTTCAGCTCCTAATAATTCAACACAAAAATTTTTTAAAAACTTTTTGGAGCAATTTCGTTTTAAAAGAAAACTATTGTTTAAAAAGTGTTTATTTTCTTTTAATTTTTAGTCTCCTGTCCACTTTTTATTTGTAGACCATAAATTCATTTGCTCTAGATTATTCTTTCTAACTGTGCTAACGCTTAATTGTTGCACGGTTCTCTGTCAGTAAGCTTGGTGTTGTTTCTACGTTAGCGGCATTACTTTTTTAATACTTTCAAGATCCATTCAGTCCTCGACACGCGCCCTTTGACTTACGGTAGAAGAATAGTCCGCCATCGTAGGGCGTTCGCTATCGTGAGATTAAAAGGACGTATCGTTGCTGAACCGATTTTATTCATCACACCTTTTCATTTGACGTCCATGTGAAGGGGGTTTTGAAGAAAAATGTCATTTATCATATGGAGGAGATACTGTATTGAGTTGTGATCAGATCTGTGGGTGAAATTTCAGTTCGATTGGATGATGCAAAAAGGGTCAAATTTCTATACTAAAAATTCTCCCATACTGGATTTCGAATGTAATAAAACGATTGAATAAGAACCGAGGCACCTACAGAAATTCTAGCTCCCTCCACAAATAAACATTAGGGGCCAATTAGAGAATTTTAGGGACGGATTGATTTGGGACACAGTTGTCAGATCTCAAAACTACCTTTTAACATTGAATTTGTGTTTAGCAACCCAACAAGTAATAGGTTACACACTTTAGAGTCAAAACATTGCAAAACAAGGTTATGATCAAATGTCCGAAAACTTACGATTTTCGATTTGATCTCGTATGAATTTCAACCCCTCAGTGACGCAGGTTATTGCCCACATCGGCTGAAATTTAACTTAGCGCATTTTTTAGCATTTCCAACCGATCTGAATGTGCCCACACACGATGGAACATTTTTGAACTTGACTCATCCAGCCAAGTCAAACAAATATGATCGTGTGGGGATGAAGTTTGTGAGTTGTATAACTCGACCAGCTAAATCATTCAACTCCATGNGTGTAAGTAAGGGGGGGGGGGGGGGGGGAGCAGGGATGAAGTGCCACAAAACGTCGTTTCTTTCACTGATTAGTTCAAGCTGTTGTATTTTTCTAAGCCCATTACTCCATTCAGATTGGATCTCTTACGTATACCAACAGTCCGGAGCTTGAGAAAAGAGAACATTTTCTTTCACTTTAACTTATTATATCGCTTTAACATTACATACGAATGACATTGTGTCATAAATTGTCTGTTTAGTTAAAGCCAATGCCTTCAACCACCACCGGTAATCTATTTAGAGACGAATGTTGGCATCAGAGAACGTGAAATCACTGCAAAGTTCACTCTGCATCGAAAACGCAGAACCCACTTTGCCCCAAGCAGGCGCATGGAAATGCCGTAGACGTTCACCATAATTCCATAAGCATGCCTCGCCTCAGCGCTGAGTGATTTCCGTTCAGATTCCGTCGCTCCCTGCTCTCGCCTTGACAGGAAGCGACGGCTCCCCTCGCTGCACAGCCTCGCTTATTAGTTATGACGAAAGCAAACATGGCGGCGAACGGGGAAGGCAAGAACTTGCGGAACCACAACGCTCACGTTTTATCCAAGCTGCATGAGTTGTCAGAAAAAGGGAAGATCATCCGGAGATCAAAACAACTCTAACATCAAAGCAATGGGTTGCTAAAAGAGAATCATTTTAATAAATATCGCCGAAGGAAACAAGAATTACCTAAATTATTTCTAGATGTCATTTGAATACGTACGAAGCAATTCGTGTGGAGGGTATAGTTTGCTGTAGAGTCAAGTCGGAGTGCGTTGCTGTATTAAAGCGCTTTATCCGATGTGTACCCAAATTTGATACATTTATAGTGTTTTTGTAGTGTTTATTTATAGTTTTTAGTGTCTTACAGTTTGTTGCGTTTCTTCTTAGTCATGTCCATGAAACAAACTCATTGTCAGACGTGACAAGTGGACAGAACATTGGCGTAAAAAACATACCTTAGCATACTTAAGTTTAAACATTAATTTACATTTCAATATCAAATAATTAAAAAAGTACAACGGTAGTGGAACTTGGAAGCTGTAATCTGAAAAACCGTCAATTGATCCTGTTTTTTCCAGTAATGTAAGAACAGATGTCAAACGAAAACTGAGGCTACTCGAATTGCATGCTTGTGGCAGTTTCTTTAACTAATAAATTTTGTTCGTACATATTTCCCGTCGCGCACAACTAAACTCTTTGCATATTACGTAACATTATTCTCGAGGATTTTATCCAAGTGATGAGTTGAGATTTTCATCTTGCTTTTCGTCAAGAGCAAGTTTTCTTTTATACCATATAGAGTTTGATGTAGTGTCCTGCCAATACATTATGCCCCGCGAGAATATGCCTGTATACACTTATTCTCTTATCCTACTATTGAGCAGACAACCCTATAGGATATAAAAAGAGTGGAAGTGAAGAAGGGGATCTGATGTAACCACAATGTAATGTAAGATACGACCACGAAACGTGAATACAGCTCACATGTATCTGAATGGATAAGAAATAAGAATACGGTTCCTCGAAATTTAAAAATTTTAAACTCCTTATTCTGCCGCACTCCTCACTCTTAGACGCTGAAAATTATAATTTCACATTATACATTTTAATATTATTTAATTTATCCTTAGTTTTGTGGATAACGGTATTCACTTTGTTATTATCATTCATATTTATTTCATTACCATATTATTTATTTCATCATTTATCATAATATTCATATTATTCATACATTTACTGTATATATAATTATTAACAATCAAAAAGCGGAAAGTGGTTTTTTGTTTTGGGGGAGGTATTGTAAATTAGGTGGGTGGTCTGCGTCATAAGGTTTAGGGGAAGGCTACCCCAAGTAGAATATAATATCAGCTAGTCGCGATGATCCGTTTTGATTCATAACGATCAACGCAGAATAGAATAAGCTAGATTTTGGTATATCTAGCTTCCATAAGAGTCTTCAGGGTCACATTCTATTCATGCGCAAACTGTGGTATTTGTAATATTTACAACAGCTATGTCCGGCACGTAAATAGAAGGCAATAATTTAATATTATTTTTATTGTTATGGCATAATTTCACTAGTTAAAAATCACAATTTCTAATTCTGTAATTTATTGTCATATTATTCTGGATATTCTTTTAAACTTTAGCCAGATCTCTTAGAGCGTACAAACTGTGATATATCTGCATCACGGTGGCAAGGCTTCAAGGTTGTTGACATGGCTAGTGATGACTCTTGCGTCCGGTCATGCAATATCGGTACCTCACCTTCCTTTCCTAATAACAAAATATTGTCAATGCTCAGTTTCGAGCGAGAAGTCCAGTTGCTTAGTTCTCAGTTTTATTCTTTGAATTTTGAGTAACTTTACTTTTGAGAACAGTAGCTTTTTAGCTTTCATTTTTTATGTTAGTGTTGTATTTAATAGTAGTCAGTTAAAAACTGCAAATAATGAACGCGTAAGTTACAGTTACAATAGCAGTGTTTGTGAAAATAGTATAAATATAAATGAGTATAAAACTTAGAAAAACACTTCAAAAAGGTAAGAAACAAGTTGAAATAATGGACTCGCGCAAGAAAGGAAAACCTAATAAAAGTGGAGGTACGGCAAAGAGTTAAAAGTTTACGAGTATTTATAAAAGTGTTTTCGAAACGAAAATGTGCGGTTTTTAATAAACAAAACAAAGGAGGCAATCGGGACATGTGAATGTTTGATGTATGGTATAAGAAAACAAGGACTTCCTTTCAACTGCTGTTGCAGAAACTTTATTTCCTTGTAATTTGTTGTTAATAATTGAAAACAACAGTAAAACTAGTACCACAGTAAAAAACATTCGTTCCATAATAAAAAAGTTACCAACCAATAGTAGGGTATGGACAATGCAAATATATGAAGTTAAGTTCCAATGTGACAGCGCGAGCCGATGTTTTCGTACCGGCGTATAGTGTAAGATTTCCATTTGATTAGCATTGGCTAGCCTGCCCATGCTGCCAACTAAACAGTGAATGGACTTTTAAGAACACTCTCGTCCTGGACATGGTTATTAAACTGTCAGTGTGTTAAGATACAACATATTTACGTTATTACTTCTGCCACTAATAGGTTGCACACTATTAAAGTTTTATTTTTAAATTCAATTAGAATGAATACGGATCATTTAAACTTAGTATCAAATAAGTGTTTTCAATCACGAAAACAATTTTATTATTTACATTTTTACTCCACATTTTAAGAAAAGCTATAAATCGATTCTTTGCTTGTGACCTATATCGCGGAAACAAGCTTTTTTCTTCGTTACGCAGCAACTATATAACAAATGATAACCCAAAATTAAATATCACTGGTGACGTATTGTGTTTTTGTTACACTCGTATTTTAAAATGGAGTAAGACAGAGAAAACTCTGTCAAGTGCATTTCAACAGCAAGTAATATCCTTAAAATGCTTAATTCTAGGTGGTTAAATATAGTTGAAAGAAGAAAATTCAAATCTTAATCGATTTTTTTTCTTTCACGCTCTTCCCCGATGGGGAGAGGGGCAGAGCAGTCTTTCCCAAATAAATATACGAACCCCCTCTCACTCCCAACAGAATTAAAAAATATTGAGTTTTCCCGCGTAACTTGTCTGATACTTCCTTGAACGCAGTGTATAATAGGGATATGAGTACAAGAAAACAATATACTTTGTGAAATGATGTTCGTCATTCTCAATGACTTCAGCAGAAAGAATGACCTTTCAGAACGAACAGAATTCTAAAGATTATGAATAGAAAGCTGCCTTACAACTCAAATGTAGTATATGTTTCCAGAGCGTATTTTAAGAAGTCTTCTAAGGGCGGCACTGGAGGTACGCGTGTCCTCTCCCGGAATTTTTTTCTCGGTGATACCATGGTTTGAATTCACACAACAGGTTTTTTAAGACTAAAATTTTGGTTTCTTAAGTCTAAAACCAGGAGAGAGAATGAAAAATATCTTTTGATTTGTTTGTCCAAGGTATTTTTTTTATAAGAGAACGGTAAATAGTAAACGTGTTATAATAGACATTAAGTCTCTCACTAGTTCAGACAAAAAAATTTAAAAAGTTAATAGATGAAAATATGCACAGCATGATTCCTGGGAAGGTCCTTTTACTCCAAGCGTACACCCGAAAAAAACTGATCTTTACGATTTTTTAAGAGACAATTTTTTTAAAGTACGTGGTTCTGATATTAAAATATATTCAATAATAAATACTACACGTGTTTGTCTTTTTCTCGATTTTAAAATTTCAGGGAGAACTATCAACAGTAAAATTGATTGAAGACAAAAGGAAAATATTCTTCCTCCGCCAAGAAAATGGAATTTCTCGGAAAGCCCCTCCAGTGAAGAAATTTATTTTCTTTAATGACATCGTCGATGCTACCTCGTGAATAAAAACGACTAACGATCTTAGTGTCTTCCGTGAAATAACAAATAATTTCATTAAAATTACAGATATTCTTAAATACGAAGTGTGGAATCCACTCGCCAAGTTTAGTTTGCAGAGTACACAATTATCTTTCTTTTTTTCAAAACAGACACATACCATGTAAAATTAAGTCACGGAGGAAAGAAAATTCTCGGCAAAATGGTCAAGTACAAGATATCATTGTTTCTAACTCGTTATCACATCCGGCTACAGACATGAAATCTTTCTCATTAAGTGTACAACCAACGTTTCACGACACAAACGAGGTTGTGTGTTGAAAGGTAGTAATTCGGCTAAACTTCGTTAAAAATCCTGGCGACGTTTTCTTAACTACAATTTTTAGCGAAGCGTTGGTTAAATTCATAAAGTAAACATAAAATTATTCTTGAGCTAGTCCCATTTATAGAACAATTTTAAAAAATGTATTCCCCTTTTCCAATATCTCTTCTTCCTTAATATTAAGCGAATTTTACTCTTAGGCACAGGGTCTCAAATCTAGGCTTCTAGAAAGAAATTTAGAAGGGAAAGGGAGCGTGAATTTACGACCAGTCTGGAAAATTTATCGTGAACTTTTCAAAATAGTGTAGTATTGATGAGTGTTAATACTCTTCGTCGTACAGGAAGCACATAAATTTAAACTGAAGTGCTCGTATAGTCGATGGAAAAACTGCTACTCAGGTAGTCGGGCTATCTTAATGTACTCTTGAAGATATTTTCCTTCGAAGCTGAGTCGGATGCTAGCTGTAATTGATATGTGCAATTAATAGAAATCGTAATTCATAGCTCGTATTGTGATAAAATTAACTACTTATCTTACATTATTTATTGACGGTCTATTTTTCTCGTCAGGTAGGCGAATAAAATTTAAACCGTATTATACAACGTTCCATTAGAGAGATAGTAGTTCACCTAAGTATATGAGCGTCCTCCATTAGTCGTCCCTTTAAGTATTAAATTATGTACTTTGGTGACCTGTTTCAATAACGGTTGACGTAGAAGCGTGATTCAAATATTGTTTTATTCGTCATCTTACGAGAAAAATGAGTCGTCGTAGAGTAATGTAAAATTACAGGTTAAATTTATCGCAAGTTAAAATACAGCATGGGTTTTCTGTGAATTTCAATCGATCACAGATGTACTTAGCAACGAACAATCGAAGAGTGTCTGCAACAATTGATTAGGATAGACCGACTGCATGAGAGGCTTAACTTGTTTGCCCGGGACAAACCGCGTCTCAGCAGACATAACTAACAACGTTTTGCTCATCTTACTGTGGTCTTCTTCAGAGTCGTATAGATCTAAGTCGCGAGTATACTGCCCCACCCGTAGCTCAGGTGGTAGCGTTGTCGCTCATCCCCAAGTCATCCCGGGTTCGATTCCCGATGGGGTCAGAAAATTTGTAGCTTTTCACATTAATGTTCTGTGACTACATAAAAGCAACGAATCCAACTCATACCTCCTATCGCTCCATGTAGATAAGCTTCAATAGCACGCTACATTTCCCATTTACAAATACTACAATAAGAAAAAGGAGAATTGTTAGGATACATCAATCAATGCTTGTTTGGTTCTTACTTTTGCCAAGGTATTGTCAGCATATGCTATTACTTGGATATGTCTGGTAGAAATATTTACTCATAAGTTCAAACTCTTTAACATTACATCTACTGTTTGATTAAATAGTGATGCTGAACACTAAATGTAGCAATTTTTCTTGAAAATGTGCATCTTGTCATAGTGGCTTAAGGATCAACAAGTAGCAGGAAAAAATTAAATAAAACACATAGAAACAGATGTAATTAACATTTTTTTACCTATGCACTAAAATCAACAAGTTTAACCAGTTACAACAGAATGTACTCACCATTTACTCAGAAGATATGGAAGTTGAGTTTTTGAAATTGTTTTAAACTTTAAATCAAACACTTCGAGCATTCTTAAAAGGAGCCCTCTCCCATTTCCATTTTCCATTTCACTCCTTTGTCTTATGCAGTCAACTAGGTTTAGAAGTAGTTTGCAGGACATTGTCTGAATACTATGAGAAGCAGAAATACGAATACAACAATAAAAAAGTCGCGAGTACATCGCAGAGTGAAACTCAGATATTGCCGTAAGATGTCCGAAACGTTGGTACCTATGTCTACTGAGACGCGGTATTTATTATATAACAATATATATTGACTCCGGTCGCGGAGGTCTACGTTTATGCATAAGAGGTAGTTTTCCTATCTTTGACGAAGACTTTACTTCTTTGAGAATGATCCTCAAAAGAATTAACAAAATTCCGAGATATTGCAACAAATGGGAGAACGATTCCTGAAGTGGGGGAAGGATGCATCCCAACTCGGAAGATGGACATGGATGAAACCGAAGGTGAAAACAAGGTTTGTTCGAACCAATAAACGAGGCGAGGGACGCGTATTCCGAAACACGATAAAGGATAGCATTGAGAAAGAACCTACGGCAGAAGAGAGGGACGAAGTAAACAAGAAGTCTCCAGAGACATAAGGAATACAGACATAACAGTTCACAGTCAACGTAATTTGCAGCCACCATTTTAGAATTCCATCCGTCTAACCGTTGATGAATGTTAATAGCAGCCGCGTTTTTAGAATTCCATCCGTCTATCTCGCTAATCTGACGATCTGTCTGTCTGTCAGTCACCCCCTCTCAAACTTAGTGCACCGATTGTAGGGCCAACATCTATCGTAATTAGTGTAGTTTCTAACCTTATGTATATTACATTTATACAACGCGAATATTAGGATAATTTATTTGAGAACGAAACGTGACGAGGGTTTCTTGAAATTACTTTTCAGGACTTTCCTTCAATGCTGTTAATATAAAGCTATAATAATTAACACGATTTCAAGAGAGGTATTTAGCTCAAACAGTTGAAATAAGTATAAGAAAATGTTAATTTCGAATACTCCCCTTTTTTATACCAAATGTCGAGCTTCACGGTTGGATTGGGGGCTAGCATGCTTGCTCGTCGCCTAGTCACTCCGGGTTCAATTCCCGACTAGGCCAGAAAATAATTGTAGCTTTTCACATTAATGTCCCACATTCATATAGCTGTAACTATTGAAAAGCGAACCCATCCTCCTCCTATCCACTTTCTGCTACTTCTAGCATTTCTAACTACTGCTACTAACACCTCCACATGGGCCGAGTTGTTGGTAAACCCAACAAACCGGCCCACCAACTAACAATAACCCTACCACTCACCTCCCACGTCCTATCGCCCCATGTAGATAAGTTTTAATAGCACGCTACACTTCCCATTTACAAATAGTGTAATAAAAATACCAAATGTCATTACGATTTTACTATAAAAATACACTGAACATAGAGGGTGGAATACGTTAATTTGGAAAATTGAAACCTAAGATTGAACATTTGAAAAAAAAACTATATTCCCTCTCCTTGAGGCTCACGGCGTATGCGTCCTGTGTGGGAAGGATACAATCCGATCCAATTCTCTTCTTTGGATTGACAAGAGCGGATGGAAGCAGACACTGAGAGACATCATTTTCAAAGGGGAGGGAAGAGAAATTTAATATGATAATTTTCGTTCAACTTTTTGTCTGCACGTTATGCCACACAATACTAAATTTGAACTTTCTGATATATTCATCAGATGTGTAGAAAAATTAAGACTCGTACAGCAATATACCTCGATCTCTTTGTCATTCGCGTTATTATGACGTTTCGTCCAGAAGAATTATAAAAACGTTTTCGAAGGCAGATGGGACATAGCCTCGGATTGCGGGTTTCATCGGGAGCGCGAGAGCGGTTTCATTTGAGCTAGTTGTGCGCCGCTCGCCACTGCCGT
>NNCF01131352.1:0-10973 GCA_002313205.1 Laupala kohalensis | reverse complement strand
TTTTTACAAATGAATTTTTCCGAATTGAAACCGAAACAGCCGACCGACCCGACCCGATCCGAAAGCGAACTGAATTGAATTGGTAGAAGACAAGTTCTCGAATCAAGGATTGGCAGAATAGTGAATCCTGAAGTTCAAATCATCTGGACTTATCTCTTCGTACCAAAGACACAAGAATTCTAATCACGACTTACCTTCATTACACGTGTGAAATCGGAATCTCCTTCCCACAAATTCTTTTTTTTCTCGATTAGGGTCTTCAACCATATGATTCGCTTGCGAATCGTATAAGCTATCAAACTTTAAACCTTTCGGCCAGTAATGCCATTTGGTTCCAACCCCCGCTGTTTCACATGTTACATGATAATCTTCTGCTTTTTTTGTCCATTCCTTTCTCGGGCATGGTATCTGGAAATCGAATTACAGAAATCACAATACTACTTTTACATTAATAGGAATGGGAAATCGAATCATTAAAAATTAAACCAAATTCTAATTTACTTAGAATTTCAGCTAAGTGAAGTTGACCTATGAGTACCTCAGCTTGACAAAGACCGATTAAAGAGTAGATGTAGAGAGGGGTCCCAGATGAATTTTCAAATTTTTCTTACCTTTCGTAACACTTTTCATGTACAAATCGTCATCTCAATTTGAAAATTTTCGATCAAATAGTCTTTTTGGGAATGGACTCCTATGTCTCTTTCTTAAAATATCATATAACGCTTAAAATATTAAACCTTTGATTTTAAATTTGGGGTAAAAATTATCTTGATCAACAACACCACATCCATCAACAAATATACGAGGACTGTATTATCTGTTTTCTTGCCAGAGAAGTTTCACGTTCATCTGATGCATCTTCTGTGGAAAGATTACTCTCGGAAATATCGTTATTCGCAGTTTGATACGTGATCGACTTGTGATGTCACTCGATAGCGCGCGACGTAACTCAGCACAAGACAGCATGCCATTCTCTTCTCCATATCTCAATTCCCCCCTTTTCTTCAAATCGTCCTCAACGAGGCAACACGCGTCTCTCGGTGACCTCATCACGACATTAGTCGGCCCACGATACGTTTCTGCGGTCATGTAACAACGCTTTCAACNCTCTCAAACAAGAGCTCTCGGCTTCCAACGTGATGCCGTTCCTACTTTTCTGAATCTCAAGAACAACAACTCAGCTCTCACATCATTCCCAGCCCATCTCGTCATCAAGGCTGCACAACAAGGGATTGCAGAATCACATCATCTCATCTCTGCAACTTCACCACCACTCAGTGCCCTAGCAACCGTCAACGGTAGACGAGTTTCTGAGAAGCTCCACGTGTACTTATTTTGTTTCTCAGTTCTTCATTTCGTTGAGTTGTTGGTCCCCTAATTCGTTTCCTATTTAATTTTATATATCAATGAATTTGATAATTTGGTGGACTTGTATTCGGCCCAATGAGTTCTATGCTGAAACTGCAATTTTGTGGCGATACGGAAGGGGATAAGTCGCCCCCTCAATCTACTCGTGCTTCGCATCTAATACAGGTATCAGTATCGGTGAGTGTATTGTTAAAAACGGAAACATCAGAGCAAATGATGTAATGTTTCCTTTGCATAATGCTGACTCAAATGTAATGGCATCTTCTCACGATCATGTTTAAAGGTTCTAGTGAATGTGTTCAGACACGGCCCCATAAATGAGGTTTCTTGGAGTTACCTAACACAGCACGAACAGTGATGAATTTTTAAGTCCCAAAATATAATTTCGGCCTCTCTCAAGTACCTCGGTAGAAGCAATCGCGCTGCACAAGTGATTTCATCCGCTTTCAAACACGAGTTATTAACATTCTAACGATTATTCTGCAACTAACATCACGTCGGTACCTTCACAAGGAACGTCCACAGACATCCCTGCTCCCGAACTCAATCCAGGGCCTTATCAACAAAACAAAAAAAGCGATATCAAAACAGAAGTTTCTAGTAAACAAAGACCAAATATAGGTGTAATATATATTGAAAATGTTTCAGATGGAAACAAGCTTCTAAATTAATTGCATAAAGTAGCATTCAAAAACACAACTGTAAGGAACATGAGGCTATTCATTTTTGTTACTGCGAACACTGTAGAGAGCAAATAATTTCTTACATAAGAAACATTAATCGTCAGACATTAATGTTTCCTTCTTCTATCTTCGTGCCACAGAAGAAAGACAACAAAAATTAATATAGCGTAGATTGTCACCCATTTAAGATGTAAAATTATTTTAAGAAGATTTGGAAATATGTTTTAAAATTTAGAGCGTTTCAGAATTGTTATGTAAGCAGGAGGCACATTCATTCATTTGGCACTGTACACTATACTAATAGACAAATGTGACACCGGATATTTTACATCAAAATTTAGGTAGATGCTAAATCAGAGTAAATGTGTACTCTCAAAAAGGGGATGTGCACATCCTGTTCTTGGCCCTCATTTTGTAGGTCCTGATACACGTGAGTCTCCACCCCCTGCAATTTGCCAGTACGCAAATTGTTCTTAAGATCATGTAGTTACTTTGGCGGGATGTCCTGCGCTTCTCACGCTACAGCGCCAACGTGAAGCTCAAATACTTCGTTTCGCTCAAGTCTTCGAAGCCTCATAAAAGTATATCTTGAGAAAGGAGTTAAATTCTATTAACTTCGCTTCTTTCCCTTCCAAACAAACAACGGATCATGTTGTTCATTCTACCACTAGAGACACAACCTCGACTTCGAAGGAAAATCCAGGACCAAATTCTAACGAAGTAAATGTTCCGAGCAAACTACGTAATTTCCTAAAAAGATAAAAATTTAAAAACCTAGCAGCCAATTTTAAAATAGTCGTTAACATGCTATGTAGTTCGGAACCATGGTGAAAAAATAGGTATCATTACTTCCTCTTCCCTCTAATATTTTTTCCACTGACACAAACAATGGACAAGTCTAACTCGGACTACACACTTTCTTGATTACTGTTGTAAGAGACTGGGATAAAACCAAGTAAGAACATTTACTTTAAAAATTATTTTACTCATCACAATGACAGACTACACGCATCTAACGTATGTACGACTATAGTAGTTGTCTTACACACAACTCATTATTCCTTTGGACCCGACTGACATAACGACACTGGAATACCTACATCAGAATATACTCATAGCGGATGACTTGAACTTCAAAAGTACAGACTTGGGTTACTTAGCTACTGTTACTTCCGATACTACTGTGCAGACAAATTGTTGTATTCACCTGCACATAGGGATGATTCGGTTCAAAGAACCAACTGTGGTGTCAGTAAAGAATTAAGAAGTGATGAGTTGTAAGATGAATACCGAATGCCAACACGAAACAGTTTAATAAAACATGCTAAGTAGGTAATAAAGAAAACTGAGACAATACTGACATTCCATGATAAATCGTGATGAGATAGGATGATTCTGGAAAACCAGCCGAGATGACGTTGAACGTCGAGTTGAAGTGATGTGTTGAAGTTCTGATTAGTGAAGTTGAACTGAGTTGAAATCCAAGGAATTTAAAGAAATATCGTCAGGTGAACGAAAAGTGCCTTCGGCTACGTCGTGGTGCAGGGTTGAAGCAGAAAAATGTTGGCTAGCATGCCGACGCACGATAGTAGTGATGCGAAGCAAAGTATGTCCGATGACAATGGTTGGAGAGNATGCGAAGCAAGGTATGTCCGATGACAATGGTTGGAGAGCGTAGTGAAGGGCCGAGTGAACACAGTTGACTTCTAGAGAGAGAGAGAGAGAGAGAGTGACCGTCCGACTTTCCTCGCGACATGTAAACACATGTCAAGACTTCGAAATTTTTCTTCGCTTCTCTTCTGTTCTTTTCTCCACACCCAATCCTCTCTTTTAACTTGTCCGATCTTATTCATTTTCTCTGCTTTCCGCATTCCTCCTCCTATCAGGTTTTGCCTTCTTGCTCAAATCTCAATACAAATTGGTTTTATTTGTGTTTCCGTCTTTCTCGCAAACGTCTTTCACTGCCCACTGATAGAGTACTAACATCTACAATAGAAACTGACAAAACATTAAATGACGTCGGGAATTATTCTCAATCTGCACTCTAAAAACATTCCACGTCTCCCGCTTCCTCCAATGTGAAACTACTTTACTTCCTTTTGTCATTCATTCGGACATTATTGACAAAAAAAAACAACGACAATTCCATCAAACATTAAAAGACAACTTTTTAAGACGAAGCGGAATCTTGAATCAAAATTTGCAGATCACAAGACGTCTAAATGGAACGAGTATGTTCTTGCGGCAAGCAAAAAAGGATTCCGAGATATGTCGAAGTTGGTTAAAAATTTTCCTTCCCCTACAAAAATCTTTCTGGTTTAGTTAATACTTTAATAAGTAATCCCTCAACAAAATCTCATATTTTTTTTAATATTCTGTCTGATAGATTCCAATCTCCAACTAAACCAAATTTATCCTCCGTAATTTCTCCTTCACCTCATAACTTAGACTTCACTACATCTACCTACGATATGCAATTTTATACGACAAACTAATCCACGAGAAGCAGCTGGTCCTTATAGAATTCTAGGATTTTAGCTATATAATCTCATCGAAAACTTTTCGAAAATTTTATATATGTTAAACTATATACACATATCTTTGAACACAAAATGATAAAGAAAAACCAATTTGACTATAAAAAGGGAGTTTCGGCCGCAATGCAAGCTCATGGTTTGACTCTGGAAATTTCATCAACTTTTAATTTTAAATGTCATTTCCTGCAATTTTCTTTGACTTACGCTTTGCTTTTGACAAAATTCATCAAGACCTTTTTCCTACGTAAAACTCGTTCTTTCCTTTCCCCTTCATTTCATAAACTATTACAACGTTTTCTTTGAATTTGAAAATTCTTTGTTTGCTATAATGGAAAAGAAAACTGTAATAATCAAAATCAACTAGAGGTTCTCCAGGGAAGTGTTTATATATCCCGTGTGGAGATTGTGTATTCTTAATTGGCTAATATTTTATTTCACTTAACTTTCTTTCATCTCATTTTTTTATTTCATATTATTCTATATATTTCGGGTTATTTTGAGTGAACTAATATTGTTGTTTGTTTGATATTGTGTGCTGTAAATTGTTATAATTTACTTTACTATTTAAAATATTTGTGATTGTACATTTATTGCTCAAATGAGATTGTAATGTTTGATTGAAAGAAAAAATCAATAAATATGGAGATAACTCTCGGTTACAAGGCCTTCTCGGTGAAATTTCAAAAATTTAAATTTTATTTCGGTGTACATTCTTCTAATTTTTACTCTGATAATTATTATCAAACGTCCGTGAATGAAATATTGACTATTCCAAGAAGTGCAAATGCTTCTAATTCATGTCCGTTACACCAATCGCTGATAAGTAAACGAATGTTTGAAGGCAGCGATACCGAGATTTCACCCAAAGTTTCCTCTTTTTCTTCACTACACTTCAATGAGCACACAACCACTCAGTTTTGTATCATTCAAGTTGTTGATTATGTGCATATATTAGTTTATTAACCTATTATGTAATTTAAAGCATGTTGTTGGCTCTTCTGTCCCTTTCAACTCCCGTTTCCTTCTCTTTCATTTTCTCTTTCATTCGAAATCTTTCCTCGCCACAGTCCAAATGTAGCAATATTTCTTTAACTATTGTATAGTCCGTAAAAAATGATATGGATGCTGAAAATGTGTAAAGCGATAACATCGGAATGTAAAAGAAGATGTGGCTTACTATACTTACCGGAAAATGAAATACAAATGTTCTCTTACAGTATGGGAGGTCATATTCAGGATTTTAAAAAATTCAAAGTCGTTAGCAAAATGCAACGTTAATTGAAACGTAAATTTAAAGTTTTATCAAATTCAAGTCCCACTACTCGAGTGTTTTTTATTTTCTTTTGATTCCTCGTGTCTTGGTCTTTGCGTCTTGTTTCATGAAATGAAGTCTCATTATTGGTGTAAATATGCCCTCTGGATATATCAAATAAATTCTTTTACGAACAATTAAACTTAGTTCTATTTAAGGTATGAATGAACAAGTAAACAGGAAAAATTGAAGCGTACCGTAAAGAAAATACATTTTATTGGTGGACAGCAATGTATGTATAAACCTTCAGCGAGCACAGACTGCAAAGTACAGTCTGCTTTCTCAAATTTAGCTTCGCAGTCATATTTTTCTAGAAAAGAATAGCAATGGTTTTAAAATTGCATATATATGTTTTGTGGATTACATAGTACTCAACTGTTGGCGGTCTCTTACCGACGTCTCCGCCACAAACTTTATCTGCCTGTGTCTTCTTGCCCTGAAGGGAGTCACACGACATTTCTGCTGGAGACATTTTTAATCTTGACTGCAACACCAAGAATACGACATTAGTGATCCATTTGCGACTATTTGTCACAAGATGCTATAGGAAAATATTTGCCCTCACGAATTTTCATTTGACTCTTACAAATCTAACATAAGCGCTTGTTCACCACTGGATATTAGTAATCTTCATTTGAGTTCTTCAGTTACACGCTTTAAATGCTTTAGACGTGAAGAAAGACTTGCGAAAAGTTTCTGCGAATAGTTTCGGTAAAGTTGAACAGTTCAATGAGATTTTTAGAATATGTTTATCGAAGCGGGTCTTAACTCAATACCTTTTGCAAGCATTACGACAATCTTTGCTTTAACGTTTATATAAAAGTCTTTCGTCTTTCTTATTCAAATCTTATAAGTTTGCGCTATTGAAACCCGTCCTTTCGGTAGGCTTGAAATGTTATGATATGGGGCGAGTGCAGGGGAAATTCTTTGACGTATGGATTTGCTGGAGCTGTGTCCAAGTAGCCGTGATCTGATCGTGCTTCGACACCTCAAATGGCAGTTACGCGTTTACGCAAAAAACTGCAATGGGCATTCAATAAAGCTTTCCTCGTTTGACTGTCTTTGTGTGAGCATCGTGAAGACCATTTCATGAGACCTGGCTTAGAGTAAGAGGGAGGAAAACTTTGGCCACTCAGAACGAAAGTTCAGTCAGTTGTTTGCAGTCGTTGAGAGTTGAAGTTATGTCGCCAAAGTGGAAGGAGAGTTCACCCAATACTTATTTTTGTCGATCTCAATAGCGTTTGATGACTCCCGTGAACAAGTTCACGTGCAGTAAAGAGTTGAGTATTCTGAATCTAAAGATGAACATATATTGAATCAAATTGAATTGTCACGAGGCGACATGACGCTTTNGCCAAAGTGGAAGGAGAGTTCACCCAATACTTATTTTTGTCGATCTCAATAGCGTTTGATGACTCCCGTGAACAAGTTCACGTGCAGTGAAGAGTTGAGGATTCTGAATCTAAAGATGAACATAAATTGAATCAAATTGAATTGTCACGAGGCGACATGACGCTTTCCTCTCAGAACACTTCGTCTTNGAATCTAAAGATGAACATATATTGAATCAAATTGAATTGTCACGAGGCGACATGACGCTTTCCTCTCAGAACCCTTCGTCTGAACCTTGGGTGTCTCCTTGGATGTCTCGACCCCGCTGCTTTTGAAAAGGGTTAATGATTATTTACGGCCCTCACGGTGTGAGCCCCATTTTATTAAAATGAAGCAAGCGGACACCTAGGCTGAGCCTTCGGACAATCTTCCGCTGCGGCAACCACGAAGTAGCGACCAGAATAACGCATCCTCCTTCCTGTTGTTGTATGTGGTTGGACACTTGGTTTGTGATGGTCAATCATAATGACACACAGGATAGTGACACGACCGGCACAGCCGCACCCCCATGTCCCTTCCACATAACATTTCCCTCTCTTTATTCCCTGGTGCATCTACATCTGTAGACAACGCCCATCCACTTCTCCATGAATTCGAAGTGCCGTGTGCATCTTTTTCCATCTCCATGGATAATCCACGGAGCATAATATTGTATTCTAACGAATACACATTGCCTTCTTCTCGCCAGGGCGTTGTCCAGAGGGTTCATCATCCCCGCGCGCTCCCGCCGAACTTACTTAAGGCAAGGGACACGCGTCAAAAACCATCTTCTCCTTCGCGCCACGGCCCTCGACGGACTTTGAGGCCCGAGCGTTGCTGCCAGCCGCTGACGAACCTCTCACCGTGGCTTCTACGGTGACAATCAACTTCGGACCGGATGAACTCCCCGATGGTATGAACTTGGAACATTGTCGGATCTCGACACGAGCAGCCCTTACGGCAAGCTATGTTAGAATGTTGTAATCATACGCCCAGAAGGACAGTAATGTAACTGATTATTTTCATGCCCACTCAGGGCCTTATTATTCATTAAATTCCATTAGTATTTTTGCACGGATTATTGTTTGNTTCACTAAATTCCATTAGTACTTTTGCACGAGTTATTGTTTTTAACCTCTCACCAAGACCTTTGACAGGGTAGGCCAAGCGAGTTACTCTAAACCTAAGATCGAGCTACCCTTACCCACCAACGGAGATGAAAACCGTCTCAGTATCCAACGAGAGACGGGCTCCGTTGTGACTGAATGTTGAATACATTTTTTCAAAACATAATTATTTTAGTTTTCTTTGCAGAGTCTGTTCTTGTAGTATCTCGGAAACATTAATAAAATAATTAATACTCTTTCAGATGAACAATTGCATACAGCGGGAAGTGTAGTTTTTCGAATGACACAATTTTAAATTTCGCAAATATTGTCATTGTAAGTACTGTTTTTATATTGAGGGAGTAAACAGTTTTGAAATCGTCACAAAAGTTATGCTTCATGTTATACTTCATTTTTATGCAAATATCTCTCGTGTTTGGTGTCATTGTTCCCACATGGACCAAGGGGCCAATTACAGCGAATGATTAATGTGCGGCTACTTGGAGAGCAACGTGTTCTTTAGAGACTTCGAACTCCAATTTGGAAGTGGACTCCGCAATACTGTGTCCTCATCTAACGTATGTCCGGATTTCGGATGGTTCCCAATACGCCATATATCAATTTTCTTTATATTTCAATAAGATTTTTAAAATTTAATTTATTAACTTGTATTATATTTCACCTTATAGTTTGTTATTATGTTTGATTCTATTCTTCCAACCGAAATTCAAAACATTCCCTGCAACCAATTTAGCCGATACGTGGTACACACATGATTCCTATGACAATATTATGCACTACAATGATGTCTCAGCAATAAAATTTAAAAAATACAATTCTAAAGAGTATAAAGTAAAGAAGTAAAATGAAACCTTTTTAAAAGAAAGTTTTTCTACAAGCAATGCACTAAAGCCAGTAAGATAACTTTAGGTTTTTATTGAGGTACGGCAATGTCAAATGCTGGTGCTTCCATAAGTATTTGAAATTAGTGGATCTTAATAAAACAAAACGTACTTACTATATTTATCGCTTATTGTGATTTAACATTTTTTATGAAATATTAGTTTTTACAAAGCTTGTCGCGGGAATTAAGGAGCAATTATTTTATTCGGCATGTAATTACTTTCCAACCAATCACTGTTCAATAAAGTTAAATAATAAGTTCCATTATAAACATTTCGCGACAAGCGTTTTACAGACAACCCATTCCATATAAAGTCAGCCTGAAATATTAAATCATATTCAGCGATAAGGATAGTAATTATGTTATTATAATAGGAAGTACTAATGAGACAATTCTACGGAGTTGGCAGCATTAGATTTTCCCTGCGCTTAAAGAACGGGTACACAGCTAGTATTATTCAAACCAATATTCCTTGCTTTGCTTCGTTCTGTGTTTTACTTTCAGGAGCTTTTTTTTTTTCAATTATAACAAGATTTATTACTGCTTTCGTCCTTATACTTACATTTGCAGACATTCCTTCTCTGGGTACAAAACTTTCCAAATATTTTGGGTTGCTTATTGGTCGGGAAGATTTATTATGTACAGAATTCGTTGGCAATCCGAAAGGTACTACTACCAACATTAGGAAACAAATCCACATTTCTTTCTGTTCAAGAGTTTTCATTGCCAAGTTGTTTCTTTCTTGCAGCTGAGAAAATATAAGATTTATGTTTAAGTTGTAAAATGCTATTTAAACGTTTCTGAAAAAAAAAAAGATATTGAATGAAATGGAGCATACTTAACATTTTTTCTATTGTATGTAAATTTAAATCATTTTTTCTAAGTAGTCAA
This sequence comes from Laupala kohalensis, assembly GCA_002313205.1. Taxonomy (NCBI): domain Eukaryota; kingdom Metazoa; phylum Arthropoda; class Insecta; order Orthoptera; family Trigonidiidae; genus Laupala; species Laupala kohalensis. The sequence continues at coordinate 801 of NNCF01131352.1, read as the reverse complement.
TATATTAATAACTCTTTCAAATATGTTTAGGGATTCTTTCATTCTGTTGGATACACACACCATAATTGATCTGTTTTTCTCCATGTATAACGTACGTTCGTTACGAGATGATATTAATGTGTAACACTTGATCCATTTTATTAATGTCTGCATGCGTATTTTTGTTAATTTTTTATTTTATTATTTTTTATTAGTGATAACTGCTAATGTATTATTAGTTCTTTTTAAATTTCATATCAAATTTTTGTCAATCGTTGGAATTAATAAGGACTTCGATTGCAATCTTACCTCACGGTTTTCGAGATCATTGGTGGTCTATGATTTCTTCTTCGTCAGTACAAAATGCTGTTGTTCTTTGATAAGTATTCAAACTCGATATACATCTTTTAAAGCTTAAATAACACTTCTTTAGGAAGATAACTTTTTCCGTTTTGCTTTTCGTTCAATGTTTGAATGAGAAACAATTGCTTGCGTATCTATTATAAACAGAGGAGGGCGTAGCNCGTTCAATGTTTGAATGAGAAACAATTGCTTGCGTATCTATTATAAACAGAGAAGGGCGTGACACAGGACAACTGTGGTGCATGACGTCACGTAATATCGTTATCGTTTACTATTAAAGTTAGTCTAGGATCTCGTAATGGTCCGTTTGTTTTTTCTTCGTTATTGTCTAAAATAGATTTAAAGAAAATAATATTAGACATTTTCCTTATAAGTAATTGAATCGATGCAAATACATGAAGGCAGAGAGAAGGAATCAGATCTTCGCATTCTCTTACATTGGGAGTTTGGTGCCCAAAC
>NNCF01131347.1:27145-51041 GCA_002313205.1 Laupala kohalensis | reverse complement strand
GATCTCCGCCCTTCGAAACACGCAACCTTCCACCATCGCGCCAATGGTGGTCGCTGAAGCATGTCCAAAGCTTACGGTGTCCGAAGACTGGTGGCGCAGTACCAGTCCCCAGCTCGGGGCCGTGGGTTCGCCAAACCCATACTCACTCGAAACTGAGCTCCCTGCGTGGGAAAGAAGAAGAGGTGAAGGAGAAGAAGAAAGAGAAGAAGGGGAAAATGAAAGATACCCTAGCTCTAATAGCGTCGGGATCGAAAGGAACAAGAGGTGACCAAGGGAGGTCAGTATAGATAAAGGAAGGAGCATGGCACAAGTAAGTGGAAGCAATGCCAGACTCATTCGGGGCCCCGTGTTCGCCAAACACGTACTTACTAGATGTAAGCCCCCTGGGAGGCTCAAGATAACTGATGTCTCATTCATACCCTCCGATTGGATTACTGGGGAAGGAACTTTTCTTTAGTAAATACAGATGATTTTCCAGATGGAAAGTCCGCACCCTACGAACCACTTCATAGAATATTGAAATATTTTTCAAATTGCTTACATACTTAATTCTTATTTTAATGGTTAAAAGATAAAAATGGATATTATATAATGTCTTACCAAATTACTATCACTTTCAATAATTTCTGAATTCAAGGTTCGAAGACATTCGTCTAATATTCCAAACCATTTCACCTTTGGAACGTATACCAATTCAGCAGCGACGCCAGATGATTCAGACTCCTTCACTTTCCGTAACTCTTGACAATACGTAGATCTGAAATCGGGAAATAAGTTACACAGAAGAATATACAACTCGTGTAACGGTTAGTACACATGCTATGCGCACCGACACAGTTGGAATCTTTACTGGTCACACACTAAGCGACTGGAAGATACTATTTTAGTCTAAAACACATAAAAAAACTTCTCACATAATAATTTTAACTATGCATAGTATATAAATATACCTAGCTTATTTATTATTGAAATGACCTACTGTATATAGTTTATGAACTTGAAAGAGTATACTATACACCCGCGATAAAAGCATCTTTATGCCCTATGACCCCCTCCAAAGATGACTTCTGGGTGCTCAACTGATCAATATATGTAGTAAAATACAACATAATAATCCGGAGGAAAGTAGGAGATGATCAAAATTTAACTTGTCCAATGGAACATGGAGGTAATTAATCTTTGAACATTAAATAAAAATCTTCAAAAATCTTTTTTCAACAAAAATCGTGTATTTTACCTACAGGGGATAGCTCATTAAAAATTACTCTAATGATTTGGAGTAAATCTTTATTGAAAAATTGAAATACTTTTTAACTTTTGAACCAGAACCACATTGACCTACCTCACAGAATATTTTATCTATTATATCAAATCGCGCTAGCTCACAAATGATGCTTCGGAGGAAAAAAACAGAAGAATTTTGTGGTAGAAAATAATAGAATTTTTAAATATACTAGAACTTTAGACACACCAACCGTTCAATGGAAACTACCGGTCATGAACATCACTTTTCGAGACCTTTATCCTTGGATAATTTTTTTTTGCACCAGGGGGATCGATGGGGACTTTTGATATTTAATTTGAAAGGTTCACTTTAGAGTGTTTACATAATTTCGTCTCTTCCGGAATGCATCCGTTCTTTCCGTGTTTTTTTACTGAGTTATGGGGTAAAAATGAGACCTGACAGGCGACGCTGAAACTAAGGAATTCTCGTGTAGTTAATTGACAACAGCTTGTTATGAACGATCCATCGATATCTAACGTGGAGCTATAATACATCTTCGAAGCTTCGCTTGTAGGCTGAAAATTGAGATTACTGAGGTGTTGGCAGACGTGTACTGTAGTGTCGGGTGTTGTATCCAGTTGCACGCTAGTTGTTTGCGTAAATGTTGGTTGTTCAGCTGTGTTGTTAGATGTGTTTCCTAATGTATTGGGGTAAGTTGAAGTTTATAAATCAATCTTGGTGAATAATATACATGAGAAGCCCAATATCTTATATTAATGCAATCATTCGTTTCTCAATAAAGTCTACAGCTTCTGAGGATTGGCAGCCCCGTTGAGGTTAGTTGCTTGTTGATGATTTTGCTAGTAGGTGAAATTTACTCTATTGTTCTTGGTTATGGTTAATTTTATAACATTATCATTCATTTCTTTCAATTCTAACTTCAGGATGTATTGTGAACTAGCGTCAGTGCGTGAAATTGTTTCTTAAGTTCTAATACTGAAAAATGCCTTTAATCTGTCTGATATTTTGATTACAGTGTGTATTGTTTAATTACTGTGGAATAACGAGTGGCAGTACTAATTTTGGACAAAATACTTTGGCTCATCACTCAAAGTACTTTGAGATGATGACTATGTTTCTACAAATATCTCAGTTAGGTATAAACTTCCTTTTTACAAATTATGGGATGTGATAGTGATAGTAGTTTCATAGAAATAATTAATGGTTTAATGAGTACGTATGTTTCTATGTGTGTGTGCCCAATCTATTAAGTTGTAAAACATGAACTTTATATGATCAATATAAGGAAAAGCGCAGTCTAGTTTGTGTTACTTCAAGTACATGGAGGATGGGTGATAAAACTGCTGACTTGTGTGTTCCTGATTCATTTGTGATATTGTGTAGGTAATAATGAATTATGCAGTGGATGAACTAAGAGAGGTACAGTAATAAGGTAGTTTGGATGTAAACCAATACTATTTTATGCATTGTTTCATATGTACTTGAATTAGTTGTTTCATACTATAACATGTATCGAACTATTTTTTATCATTAGGAGTGTGTTGAAATGTTAAATCCGCCTCTGCCGTAGGACCCTTGATCGTAATTGATGTGATGGTCCCTTTGCTTGCTTCCAATGAGTAAGTTAGTTTATTGTCATTCATGTGGTCATATGCAGTTTGTAACTGCTTTTTAGACAATAAAGTTTTTTTCATAATCTTACTGGAGAAATGGGAAAATGAATGCCCAGTTTGTAATAGGACTTATGAAAGATGAACATAGTCACGTTTTACTTGAACAAGTATTAGTTAATTGAGATTGAGGAATTTAGAATATATTATGTTTGTATTTTACATTATTTCACTTATGATGACACCAGAAATCAAAATGATCATATATATTGCATTATTTCATTTGATTGATATATGTGGAATTGTATAGTGTGGACATGCATTTAGTAATTTATGAAAACTACTCAAGAATTTATGTCAACTAATAGTATTTGAAAAGAGGGATGATGTCCTGCCTTTAATTGCATATTAATATTACAATCACTTTTCTCAAATTATAGAAACTTTAGTTAATTTAATAAGAAAGAAAGGAATACTTTTTCCAAAGATACATAGAAGTCAAATCATTGAGCCATCAATATTGCTATATGAATTTTAATAATTCCTTGAGTGACCTGATAACCTTTTCGGATGAAACATCCATTCATAAAGAAACTCTTAAGTGAACAAATTATAAATATGTCCACTGATAAGTAATAATTGTAAAAAAAAGAATACTTTTTCTTATTTTGTAATTCTAATCTAACTAGTATTATTATGTATTTTGCTTGAAAAATATATTTTTGTAAGACTCTTCATTTTAGTCTACTCTTCATTTTCTGCTCTAGTGATTGAACAAATTTTATTAATTGTAAATCAAGTTCTCCTCCAGACTAGGTTATATTTGTATGTTATTTTAAATGTATTTTTGTAGTTATGAATAAATAATGAAAAAAAAATTATCTTTTACAGCATGTCCCTCATCGTGGAAATTGGGGGTAGAACTTATTATTTCTCCTACTGTCTTGATAAAAATAGTTTTGATAATAAGTTTGATAATATTACAACAGATATTGCCACAAGATGTTGGGTAGGCCTTAGTTGTTGTAATGGCATTTAATCTAAGTAACTCTAAGATGGTAAGTTTTGAAAGAATTAATGAAAGTATTACTTACGGTGAAATTATATGCATTAAGTTTGTATATTTATATTTTGTAGGCTATTTGTGAGGAGGCAAAAGAAAATAGGAGCAATTGCTGTTTGCCTTGTATGTTGGAGAGGAGTTCTAAAGTCAAAAAAAATCTGGGATTGACACTAATAGTGTCTACAACACTGGCAGCTGTGGTCTAGTGGTGGTTCCTTCACCTCCCCAAATCCGCTGAGAATAGATTCAAACTCTACTTGGCCAAACTAGATGGAGTTTCCCCTCACCTACTCCAGACAAATGTCTGTGTGGCAGTGCTGCCTCCACTACTGCCACTCCAGCCGGTACAATTGCCTCAGGGCCCTCAGTGGCAAGTGGCCTGCAGGTTTAGTTTTTTAAGACCAAAAAAGAAACAGACCAACATTTTAAATAACCTCCCTGTCAAAAATTTGTGTAGGTGTTCTTTGGTGTCATTTAATGGCTCCAAAGATGTTGAGATCCCCCCCTCCAACAGGTGAGAGTGGGATTTCTAAATCCCAGGGTGAAAAAGGCGATAGTGAAATGGAAGATGAACTTAATGTATCCTGCACGGAGATTCCAATGTTAGAAGCAAAAGAAGAGGGTAATCCAAAAGTGAAAGAGGGCTTAGAACTGATAAGCCAAATTCAATCGATTTTTGAGGGTTTAAGTTCAAAAAGAAAATTAGGGAAGAATGACTTTGTGGAATCAGTAAACGTTACTGAGAGTCTAAAGAAAATAGTTCAAGGACTAGGAAAAGACACCTTAGGAGAAAATGTCAGAAAATTACTGAAAGAAAAGGAGGAGGAGGTATTAGCTTCAGTTAAAAGTGGAAGTCAGGTGAACCAAACAGTCAGTTATGCCAGGGTGACAGCACCTTTGGCGGGAAATAAACAACTATACGGGAAGGAGTGCCAACAGTGACTTATCCTGTAGTCATTAAATCAAAAGACAACTTGTCAAAATCTGTAGAAGAAGTTAAATCGAACATTCTCCCTCTTTTAAAAAAACCCACTAGAGTAATCAAATCCAGACAAAATTGTAAGAAAGTACTAGTAATAAATACTTCATCAAAAGAAGATGCAGAAATATAAAAGATGCCATAACAAAAGTAGAACTACTAGAAACAGTTACTGTTCAAAGAAATTACCTAAATTAAGAATTTTTGGAGTGAGAAGAGGAACTGACAAAAAAACCTTAAAAGAAATTATTGAAAATAATTTCAAAGATTTAAACCAAGAAGTGACAATCCTATTTAAACAGAGTGAGAGGGGTGAGTGGCCAACGACCAATCGGGTTGTTGATCTCCCCTCAAATGTTTTGGAGGGTTGTTCTGTGGTTGGCACTCCTTTCACGGGGAGGAGTTTTCTGTAGCAGCGAGATGCCGTAAATGTCTAAGGTTCGGGCACATTGAGAAACATTGCTGTGCTACGGAAACCACATATGATTTTTGTGGGGAAGATAGCCATCAGGGTCCTTCTTGCTAAAATACAAGAAAGAAGGAACCCCGAAGTGTATAAACTGCATCAGGGCAAAGAACAAAAGAGACTGAGCATTCAGCCCTTGATAAAATATGCCCAGAGTATGTCGGCACAAGTTATAGAAAGGCAAAAGACTGAATATAACTGAGGGCTATAAATGTTATCCAGTTGAATCTTAACAGGTCCTCGGTCTCACTCAATCAACTTCTAGTTAAGAGGGCAAATGCTGATCTCTTTATTTTACAGGAGGTTAGGTCAGGTTTATAAAACATCCTCAATTGTTCATGTTTAATTTGAAAAAGCATGTTAAAACATTTTTAGGAGGGACCTCCGATGTGATCTTGACTCGGCGGCCCAGAATGGATATTTATGCCACTGTCAGGCAGTACCATAAATTCCCCGGCAACCCAACATCTCTTCTTCCTAATTCCTTTACCCAAATCAGTAAGGTGGAAGAGCTGGTGTAATGCTAAGAACTTCATCATAAAGACATAAAATTAATGAAACTCAGAGGATGTACTATTTTAAGTTTATTTGAAACTTTGTGTGGTGTTGATGATAATCCTATTTTCATTTGTGAAATTGGATGTTCCTTCAGAAAATGTAGTGTGTTCAACAATGTTCCTATCTTTGAATCCTTGTGATGTTCTTGGTACATTTAATAGAAGAATTAAACTAATAGTTTAACTTGGTAGTGGGCGCACCCCAAATACAAACACAATTCATCCCTACCGGGTAAAAAATACCACTTTTTTTATTAGCAGAGTTCACAGTTCTGTGTTGTATACATGTTCAATTCTGTATTGTAACATGAAAAAATATTTCTTTGTTAACAACATACACTGTGTTCAAATCTAAAACCATTAGTTAATTGTTTTCTACAGAATTCAAACATGAAATATCTTAATATTGTCATTTTTTATCTCATTTAATTAACAAAAATCGGTATCTTTTCCTTAGAAGGTGTATAAAATTTTAGATAAAATCTAAGAATGTATATCATAAACTTACAACCTGATGAAAGAGAAACAAGTTGTTGTTTTTTTCTTTCTCTGAAATATCGTGTGCCCTCGATTATAAAGATATGAAGAATTCTTGAGAAAACAAGGCATTACTTCAAATTTTGGTAACAATCACCTCAAATAGATGTGGTATGTTCAAGATATCATTTTAAAACATACCTTGCAGTCAATCTTGGTCTTTTGATCTTGTGTCAAAGAGCACACTTCACACCAAAAAGGGCATGTTTTAGAATGCAATTATGAAGTACTAGCTTGGTCTTACTCTCTTTGCTTACCATCTCCAGGTATAAAAGTAATTTTAGTTATTATTAATGATGCTACTGTCTTCAACAATTAGCACTGTATCCACCATAACTATATCTTCCCCCAGGGGAGTTACATCTAGTAATTACGTGTTTGGCGAACACGGGGCCCCGAGCTGAGTCTGGCATTACTTCCACTTACTTGTGCTAGACTCCTTCCTTTCTNACTTGTGCTAGACTCCTTATTTTCTCATTTCTGACCTCCCTTGGTCACCTCTTGTTATTTTCGATCCCGACGCTATTAAGGCTAGGGTATCTTTAATTTTCCTCATACCTCTCATTTTTGTGCCCCCTCCCTCCATTTGATGTATGTTGTGAGATATGTTTTGGTGTGTTGTAGATCAGGAGGGTTTTTAGTGGGTACGGTTGAATCATTCGGCGAGTCCCACACACGGGGAGAGTCATGTTGGCTCTCCCTAGTGCGGAACTGCAGTTTCTCTACCTGTACAAGTTTTTCGGGCTCCAATGGCCTGTGATGTCGATATGAGCCGTAAAGCCCCACAAAAATAAAAAATCTTAAAACCAGATTCATTTGCCTATCTATCTACTGGAAAATTCTGGAAAGCTGATAGTGCTTTTTTCTATGGGGCAATTACAAAGGAAAGTCGGAAAATTCAGACAAATTGCAAAAATAATAATTTTTGTGTGCACTCTCGATCATGACTGACAATAGGAACAGCATATTTGGTTGTTGTTTTTTAATTACTAGTACTACTGAAATTAAATATCCATGGCCACAATTGTTAATAGATACAATGATCACTCTGAATGTTGTTGTTTTTTCATTTTTACTTTGTTTTCACAAATTCACAAAACGATCACAAACAAATTTATTCAAATTCGGACAGGACTATGTCTGTTGGATCAGCTAATTAGTAGTAGAAATATTCAGTACACAAGATGTCTCTACCGGTAATTGTCTGCACTCACTTTGAACACCTGTTGTAGCTAAGCATGCGTGGTGAAATGCATGCAACTTTGTTAGACATTCAACAAAAAGAAGCTACTTAAAATGGCAATATCAAAATTCTTTAGAAAAAGTCATGAATTGATTATTGAGGTCAATGGTAAGTTTAACCAATAGTGCCTCCTGCCAGATTAAGAATGCCAAGAGGAGGAGGGGCTTTTAAAAGTGCAATATGTTGTAAATATAATAAAGAGGAAATCCTTTTAATCTCTACTGAGAAATTGCTATAAATTGTTTCTGTTTTCAACAACCAAGGAATTCGTGTGCCTATGTTCAGAATCTGAATTCGGTGTTAATGATTTTGTTATTGTGTGAAGAGAAAATAAAATGTGAGATAGAAATTTAACACAATAAATGTAAGAAAAATTATGTAAAGAAATACATGAAGAATTCATTTATTTGTTTCTAATCTCTGTGTAAAGCTACTCTAGCTAATGTAACGTCCTCTTTTGACTGATAATGAAAATTTAATTTTGTGTTTAATTGTTGATTCTCTGGAATAGTATGGCTTTCTTTCTAATAGAGTGAAGGCATAATTGTTACCAGATAATTCATTTTCTTGTTGGTACTGGGAATAACATCACAAGATGGGTTATGTAATTGTCCATTTTTCAATAAAATAGGCAATTTATGAAAAGTCTCTGACAATTATTCTTTCATAACAACATACAGACAACATATGATTCTGCATTCCCACTACCCAATTGTAAAACTGGATCACAAATAGTCACCAAAAGTACAATGGTACATTTCAAGTTAAAGCACTAAAGAGTGCCCAAAACTTGCACGGAAGGTTCAATTTAAAATCATATTAGTACTAATAAAAGTAGTAATAATTTACTGAACCACATGTATCGTTGAAATGTGTGGTGAGTCATAACCCATAATGACAAATAACAAAGAGAAGTATATGTAACAATGTCAGCTGTATTGTAATATTTACATTTAATGAAACAATTATAACTTATCTTAGTTGTGGTAGCAGCATAATTATTTCTAGAGAAATGTAATTATTTTATAATGTTACTGTAATATTAATAATTATTTAGTCTAATGTGAATTAGCGCACTTGCGATTAATATACTCGAAAACCAAATCTTCGTCACACTGGTTCGTGTCGATAAACCTTGCCGCTTGTTATGGATACGTCTTACAGACAAACCCTCTCAAACCCTTTGCTACTTGTCGACCGTTTTCACTCATTTACTGATTTTCAATACCGATGGGAAACGTCACGTAATCGAAATTCTCGTTTACGCACAACAATCAGTGTTCAAGTTCAAGAAAATGGGAAGGGGGAACTTTTAAAGATTAACTTTTCACTTTTAAATGCAATACTTTACGAATTTGGCATGAAAATGTCATTATATTCAGGGGGAGAATATCATAGTTTTTGTAATTTTATATTTAATCAAGAGCGCCCGCAGAAACTTTTTCACAATGACGAAAAACGAAAGGAAATTTTCGTAAACTTAAATGAGTTGGACACTCAAATTTTTAAGCGCGAAAAATATTAGTTAGCATATTTCAACTCATTACAGAACATCTGATGCCACAATTACTTTTTAGTAACGCATATTGATATACGATTAATAAGGCAAATAGTACAAATTAATTATAATTTTATTAAAATGTTTACTTTTGATAATCTTTTTAGGTATATAATCTCCGCATAATTTTCATGTTGATCCACCTTTTATAATTTTCAAGAGGGGGTGTGCACCGGTCCCCCTCTGCGGGCGCCCATGATTGTGATGTACTTAATATTCTGCATTATATATAGATTGACCTATTACAAACTTCTCTAAAATGTTTAAATAAAGATTTTTCTTATAATAAAGATTTCGTGAGTGCTTTATTGTAATGATGTACGTACATTCGACGAAACATAGTTGGTATATTAGATGAAATTAATGCTTGATTTTGATAATTATCATGAGAGGTGGTATTATTTTTCCTTGATAATGATGATATTAAATTTATATTCTAAAAAACTGCATATGACCACGTGGTAGAAAAGATGTAGAATCTGGGGGGGGGGGGGGGTCAGAAGGGGGAAATTCACTGCGTTCCCCTTTTCTCTGGCTCTCCCCTGCTGCGTGCAACTAATATTCCGAAAGTCGTTGTCTTACTCTTAAGCGACCCTCATTATTCGGTAAGCGAGTAATAGAATCCCGGCGATGCGTAACGAGTATGTCATGTGTTAAGTAAATATAATGTTGATCGGTTCTATTTTCTAGAACTATGAAACATGTGAAAATACTCAAAATACTAACCTGATATTTTTAATTTTCTGTTTGATCTCCTTCTTGTTAAACCCCGTTATTCCCATCATATTTTCCAACTCGATGATTGCTACTTCCTTGGCTGCTCTGTTTTTGTAGAGGGGAGATTTTATGTTCCACAAGCATTCGCGTTCCACATAGGCCGAAACAAATTTGTACGTTGTATCATTACTCCAACGAGTCATGTTGCAGTGCCACGAGAAACGAGATTACACTCGTGAGAAGATAGCAGCGGTGCTCACTAAACTGAACTGTGCTCACTAAACTGTTTTAGTGTTTTTACAGAGGAGGTCCAGTCCAGTCCAGTACAGCCATACAGCGCAACGCCACGGTAGCGGCTGCGCGTCCAACTCGGGAGCTAGAGTGGGGGATGCTACTCGACCGTCCGCTTTCCATTTTACACGAGTGAGCTTCACTTCTCCGAGCACGTTCCTTTACTCGCCACTCGTTCGCACTAGGCCAGTCATTTTGTCGAGTGGCGTGTACACTCTGCTAAAGAAAAAAAGCACATTTAAATCTGTCCGCACTAAGTCAGTCATTTTGCCAGGATTCGTTGTAATTTTTCTTCTTTCCCGGAGCTACTAAAGCACTCGCTAATCAACTAACTTTCAGGCAAAACGCGAACCAGTATTAATCCTTAACTCCTTTCCACGTTTAGACTAACTTGACTACTCCGGGGTCATGTCTGATCCCCAAGTTTATTTATAATTGAAGCATTTTCAAATCTTTAAAAAATAACAAGTGTATTTTTTATAGTTATTAAAATAATAATATTCGGAAATATGATAATGGGTCAGGTTGTAAAAAGTTAGTATCTCTTTAAGAGTAAAATTCTATAGATTACACTGCTCTCTTTCTGTTGTCGTTGATCTCTTGTTTGAAGTGCATATAAATTACAATTCTTTCCACATTTTGACTTTTATTTTCCTCTTTTCTTTTGAACTCCGTCTCACCAATATCAAATTCCATAATTTGATGAAGTTCGATGTTCCCGTCTCAGAATTCGTTTCATGGTTCCGATGATCATTTCCTCTTGTCACTTAGATCGTAAGGTTTTATACTATCATTTAAAATTATAGTCTTTTAACTATCGTTTAAAGTTCTTTCAGCCGTAACTAATGTAAAATCTGAGCGAACATAAAATAATACACAAATAACAAAGAGAAAAAAATGTCCTCCACTATTATGGGATCGATGCCGGACTGTCGCAAACGTAAACAGAGATGAAAATATATGTTTTAAAAAAATTAGAGTCCTTCTATGACTCATTGTCAACTAAGTTAACGGTAATCAGTAGCCAAGTCCTCCCAAAACTTTTCACTACAAATAAGAATGTATCTCTTGGGGTCTTGGATAGTAGTTAAGGGTTTAGAATTATCTTAAATTGAATTAATTTAAATTGTCTGAAATGAATGCTTGCCAGAAACTTCAGACTTTTTACGCTATTGGTTCCGGGTCCTCTTATAATTTATACAATTTTTGTGTGTCTTGTTTGAGCAATTTCGGAACTATTTGGTCAATCTTGCTGGCATAATTAGGGAAAAATATAGATTATTAAAATACCCCTGAACTTTTTCAAGCATTTACGACACAAGTAGAGTGATAATCAATGTAAATAGAAATGAAATGATGTTCGTTGGTAAGCGCATCACTTGAGAATGGCTAGACCGATTTGGATTTTTTTTAAATGTTCGTAATAGCCTGAATAAGGTTTTTAAGGAAAGAAATATTGGAAAAGTTGCTCAGAAAATTCGGGAAAAACTGAAAGTGTTTTTTTCTATGGAAAAAATCAGCGTTATGAGACACTATTCGCTTACGCTGCCTAAACGGTTAGAGATAGGTGGTATCATTAAGTGGTAATATTGTTCGTCTCAAAGAGTTCTGCAATAACGTCCGCGACAGCATATGTCTGTCTACAAGCGTTAACCAAAATTATTGGGGAGAAATAAAAATAGACGCGTTAAAATACTTTAAAAATAGACGCGTTAAAATACTTCAAATTAAGAGGGTAATTCAAGTAGATAAAAATAAATCCTAATCCAATTACATGGATTCTGTGTTATGTGCATTTAAGAAAGATGAAAACTGTCTTTAAATCGTAAAATTTGCACGAATAGTTTAGAATTTACCAGCGTTTTGGTTTTGCAAGCAGTGGCGGCCGCTTTCGCTGCCCCCGTCGTATGTCTCAGAGGGCCAGGCAAGCATTCGACTGGCGCGCTACCTTGTGGTGCATCACGGGAAACAAACATTTTATACTTACATCAGAGTATTTGACGGAGACATAAGGGCTCTGAACAGTGAAAAAAGCAGTGGAGAGACTACGTTCTTCTTTGTTAAAACTGTATAGGTTATTTATTATAAGGGAGTGAAATAATTTATGAATAACAAATTAGACGCCATTCCTTGTTATAAAGTGACCAAGGTCTCCACAATCGCGAAAGGTAGTACGGCCAAAGTACAGTTACAACTATTCTATGGTGCAATGAACGTTACTATAAGGAGGAGATAGGACGAATAGTGCACATATAACGAAAAAGACCTTTTAGTGTTATATAAAAGTAGTTGGGTTCTTATGGAACGTAGGGGATTTGATGAACAGTGACATATGTTGTGGAAAGACAACATTCCAATAGTTACAACAATAAAGGCACTTTATAATTCGAGAATGTAATCATTAATGTATAACAAATTCGACGCCATTTCTTGTTATGAAGTGACCAAAGCCTACACAATCGCAAAATGTAGCACAGCTTAAGTACGGTTAATACTATTCTTTGGAGCAATGAACGTTACTATGAGGAGGAGATAGCACACATAACGTAAATATAGAAAAGAAATACTAGTGTTACATAAAAGTGATTAGGTTCTTTTGGAACAAAAGGGATATGATGAATAGTGAAAAATGTAATGCAGGGACAACATTCTTTTTGTTCCAAAAGTATAGATAGTTTAATACAAAGGACCTGTTGTTTTATAAGAATATGGTTAATGTGTTACTTTAATGTGATTGGATGCTTTTGGGAAGTGAGGGATATGATGAACAGTGATATATTTAGAGGAGGGTTTACGAAAAAGACATGAGGACAGGTCGACTGATAGTACAGATCTAAAGAATTCAAATTATCGACTGCAAATTAGAGAGTACCATGCGGCATTATCCAGAGTTGGGGAGAACACATGTTGGAAGTAGATGGGTGGTCCATGAATGAGATAGGAAATACGCGAAGAACATAATGAGTTGTGACAAGAAAACAGATCGGACGAGATTATAGATTTTAAGAATAACAATTCTCGACCGCCAAATCAGAGAGCAGTACGCTGAAATACTTGGCGTTAAGAAGAAAACGCATAAAGATACATGGAACTAGGGATCACATCTCGAGTCAAGTGATATGGTGGTGATGACGAGTGATATGACAATCAGAATTGGGAGAGACATTCTAGGATAACAGATTACGTGATAGAGAGCGAAACGCTGCATAACTCAGAGTTGGGAAGAGTACGTATTGGGAATTACCATTCAAGGGATCACATCACGGGTCGAGTGATACGGTGGTGGTGACGTTTGATGTAACTACCACATGACACAAATTGGGAAAGACACATTCCAGGATAACAGATTATGTGATAGAGGCAAACAAATCACTGGTACCGAGGGTACTGATCTGATAACAGTGGTGGTTTTGAAAGAGATTCTGAAATTAACAAGAGGACAGGTTGGCTGCATTTCCAAATATGAAGAATTAATAATTTCGACCGACAATTTGAGAGCAATACGCGGTACTACTCAAAGTTGGGAAGAACATATTGGGATTTGAGACATCGAACGCAAGCATCACCATGATATGGCGCAGGAAACGGTATCGCATTACAATGGGGGAATATGCCTTTGCACGGTACAACACAGTACTAATACTTCATTACCAGACGATGTGAGACGAAGTTCGATACGTACTCGGTGGATGATGAACCTATCAATGCGTGTCCTAATGGATGATGCGAAACAGTGAATGCGCAAAAACAGAAATAAACAGGTATGCAAGATTTGGGATGTACAGAGGGATGTTTATCTGATGATGGACTGTTATAACATAGTAAAAAAGAAAAAATGAGATACTACTAGCATTACTCGCAGACGGTGCAAAACTGTTGCGAGACGTTACGAAAGAAAACAATGTCGTAGATGCGTCGTTGACGACGGAAGACAAGAGTCACGGAAAACAGGTTGAGCAAACAAGTGCAGGTACACGAGAAAATATTGCACAATCAGCAACTCACATAATGGTAGATGAACTTGAGGAACGTTTGACAGTTAAGATAACGGCCCAATGGCAAAAGATAATGCAGGCATTTAATCGCAAACAGGGTGATTTCGAGCAAAGACAGTTACAGCGTGTGACAGATTGCATCCGTCAAATCGACAAAAATACAGGTTCTCGATAGGCTAGTAACAGGGATAGAACAAACTATGAGAGGAGTACGAGAACAAGTTGATAGATTGGGGGAGGCGACAGTACGTACACGAGAGGATACGGAGGACAAACAGAGTAATTGGTGTGGGGACGAGACACAGGATAACGTTGAACCTTCTTCCCACAAGAACAAACCATTTATGGAAGTTAGGCGACGACGGAACCGTGCCCGGAGAAAGATAATTATCGTGGGTACAACAACGAGAATGCGGACATCAATGTAGAGGAACGAATACGGGACATGCTAGACGAGGTCCCGACGGTCAATATAGATGAATGTATGAGCACGCGGCGTAGTCAGGTGTTGCTTGCAATGGATGATGCATATAGCCATGCCACGCTGCGTCCTAAGATAAAAGAGAAAGAAGGTATAACGAAAAAAGCTGTGTAGAGGAACTTGCCGCAACTAATCGTTTTTGGTGTACCAGAGAGTAAAGAGACAGAGTTTCTGAAGCAATTCCAGGAAAGAAATGGGGGGAATGTGCGAGCAATCAGGGCACTTAAAACCATAGGTCAAACAACATGGAGTAAGAAGCACTGGGTAGTGGAAATTGAAGCGAGTTGGTACAGAGACATACTACTTCGTGGGAAAGTGTACATGAGACATGCGTCAAATCGAGTTGAGGAATTTCTAGAGCCACTGCGCTGCTTTAAGTGTATGCGCTATGGCCACCTATCAGGAGGAGAAAGCGGCGTGGGGAAAATAATAAACAGTGTACAAAAAAACAGAGAAAAGTAGTTGCGCGAATTGTAAAAGGCATGGACTGCCACATACTCATGGTATAAGAAGTTGTGGCTGCCTCGCTACAAGCGAAGCGCCCGGAGCGTCGGCCGGCGAATGGCGCACCTCACCCTCCGCCAAGCGCCTTTCACCTAACGGGACCAAGAGGGATGGCTTTGTTCCCCGGCCTGGGACGCGGTGCCGTCGCCAGTCAGTTAGCTCCGTTGAGGCATGCTGGAAGCGTCGACGAGTACTCTTACATAAATAAAGAAAATGTACATCACAACAAGCGTATTATTTCGGGGGGAATAGGGTACCCCTAGGCACAGTGTGCCGATCCCTATAAAGTAATAAGTGTTCGGCGGTGGCAGACGACCGTTGGGAAGGGACGTTGGGTTTATGATTAGTTTTTTGGTGGCGAGTAACAAAGCTTTGGGATTTTAAAGTAACATATGTTGGGGGTGGAGAGAGAGGTAACCTCCTTTTAATCATTTAAAGAGAAGAAAGGTCGGTTGGCGTGGGTCATATAGCTACCATAGTCGTATAGCGCGTAACCGGTCGGTGAACGGACTTCTGAATCTCGGGGAAACGATGACCGGAACAGGGTATCACCCGCTGATGCAGACCGACGGCGAGGGCTACTATTGATCCTGAACATGGGGCGCTCTACAACCAGCTGAACTCGAACCAGGGTCTCCTCTCCCAGGTGCCTTTAGAATGATCTGACCATCCCTTCACGAAGGTAATCTGTTTAAACTGGGGCTGTCCAGTTAGTAGACGTTATCATGTGGCAGTGACAACAAAATAAGTGCTACGAAGGAAAATAATGCAATGACCCACGCTCAGGATATTTGTTCAATTATATAAATTTACCAAGGCCTTCATAATGATGGCCGACAGTCGAAATGTTTTAGATCAATGTAATTAAATTTTCTATTTTTATTAAATTGTTGATAAATACTATCTTTGGTTAAGAAGAGTAGAAATGATCCAATTGTTTGTAACACGTGTGAAGTTTGGGGGTATTGCTTTGTGTGGGCTGCATGGCATGATGTATAGATTATAAGTGGTTAAGTCAAGTGTTTTTTTTTCGAAGAAGCGTTTTCCTGTCATTAAGGAACCCCGGAAGTGGGGCTCACTTAGTTTTATTACAATATATACAAACACACTCGTCTCTAGGACTTAATGTAATTTATCATGATTTGATTTCTTTTTGTGGGTTGTCAGAAGCAATGCGAAAAAGTGTGAAAAACTTGCGTGTTCTTTTTTCTGTTCAATGCTTTGTTTCACTCATTAAATTTTTATGTACGTCGTATCATTTCTGCTTTGGATACCTTTTTGAAGACATTGGAATTTAATTCTCGACTGAAACGGAAAAAAGGATTTTATATCTTGCTATTCAAGATTTTCTACATGGAGTGGGAAGGTAGGGTGTTAGAAAGAGAGGGGCGTAGAAAGTGAGATGTGCCGCTTTGCCGGCGCCCCGGCAACTTGGCTCACCGGTATGTAATTGAAATATTAACACAAATTAAAGGACCGAAACTAAAAATAATGAATTGAAATAATAACACTCCATATCACTTTATTCAAAACATTTATTTCATTTACAAATTAATTTGTACCTCACTTTGACGAATATGAGCCTCATCAGATAAAAATAACTTTTTAAAACTCTAACAGGTAAAGCAATTTGCTTTTTTAGGAAATACCGAGTGCATACTACATTTTATCATAAGAATTGTCAATTACGAGAGAGAAAAGTTAACCATCATGTCTCATGAATCAATACGAGTATTGTCTCAAGTAGAACAATATTTTAAACAAACATCGTCTTTTCACACAAACCTTGAAACTTCATAATTTTTTTTCGTTTTAAATATTTGTGAAGTATTGGTGGAAAGTAACTGACACAAAAATATATTTATTTGAAAACTATCCGTGAAACTGATCAGCCTTATAAGAGAAATTTTAGGGCTATAATGACCTTGCCGTTGACGAGCCTTAAAGCCCCACACAAAAAAAGAGAGATAAATTTTATTTTAGCAAACAAATCAGCATACGTACGCCTAACTGCATTAAATTGTTTAATTTAAGTATTCTATTTTGTTGACTCACAGGAAACTAAATGAACATTTACTTTCCTTGGAAAACCAGCTTGCGGGTTTCACCTCCAGTTTTGAGGCTTTGGCTCAACCAAACTCATAGCGTATATAAGTTCAACATTTAGACAACAATTTATTGTTATTCGTTATCAAATGTTCCGTATGAAGTGAATTCGAAGTGATTTCCTTTGTCTAAAGATAGGGTAAAAGCATCAGTTCTTGTCGCTGCACCAGTACTCGACACTGGATTATAAAGCCAAATAACAAGTTTAGAGAGTATGTTTTGACCCTAGTTTTAATTTTGACGCAATATTCTTAGCATTCTTAAGTAAAAATGGCACGTAATTTTTAGTTTATTACAGAAATGACAATATGGGCGATCAGCAACTTAGGTCATATGTCAGGGTAAAATTTTGATTACGTACACCTTTGAGTCAAGAGCTGAACGGCAATTTGCAATCTTGTACCAAAACATGTTACAGAATATACGTTTTTGACTCATAAAACAGCGACGATTTACGATGAGAATTAAGTGTTGTAAAAAGTTATGATTGAATAACAGGATTTTATTATATCCGTTTCATTTTTAACTTGCTTTTTTTATATTTTAGGAACAATATTTATCGTGAGAAGTCAGAATGAAACCAAAAGCATCATACTCTTCGCTGCGTCCTTGGATGTTCGTAGTGAAAACATCTCCATTGGATCGCGTCACCATTAGTCGCCAAAGGGAAAACAACGCAGAGATGGAGTTTTTCCGTTCCATAAGACCGTTACTGATAACTGCGCGAGCATTTGGTCTCGTGCCTTGTGTCATACCAAGCAATGGCATTCAAATTCGTGAATCTGTTCTCTGACTGTGCTATTCTATCCTAGTTCCAATTATATGTGCTATTGGAGGACTCCACTTTTACATCATGGGAGGTTGGAATTTGTTGGCCAGATCAATTTCAGAGGTGAGTTGACTGTCACAGACCGTTGCATCGTAGTGTATCGATACATTGAATGAAGAGGTTTGGACGTGCGGTGAGTTCTGATGAGATTTTCGGATACTATCTGGTTGGGATGTCACATGCAAAGGCCTTTCCTTTTTCTGAGTTTGGATCTCACGAGCAATCCTAGTGTACTCACATATATGGAGTTGTGTTAGTGTGAAAACGGGGTTGAGGTGTTCAAGTCGGGCACAGTGGATTTGTGCAGTTTGTTAAGTGTGCAACGTGACGATACAATGAACTTCATGGAAGACAATGAAAGAAATATTTGTAAAATTTTCATTCTTAAACCTAGAATCGTAATTTTTGAGAAATTATCCTGAAGATGTGTTTTCAAAGTTTGCAAACAATGTTCAATTTTAATTGTTTTTCCTTCATGAAAAATGATAGCAGTTTCTTGATGTTAATGATTAGTTTCCGCAACTGATTGTAAATATTTGTGTGTGTATTTTTTGCTTTTTGTAATGAAGCACATTGAAACGCAATATTTTCTTCAACTGATATGAGTGCAATAAACTACTCATAACCAAAATGGTTTGTTATAGATTAGAGAATTACTACTCTTTTATTCGTCTTTCATTAGCTATCCACACGTAGAATACGACGAATTTTTCGTTCGTGATAGAAATTTGTGTTCCCCTTTGATTACACCTCGTATGTTTTGGTAGTGGTATATCATAGTAGTACTCATATCGTTATATAGCGCAGTCGAACATATCTTTTTAGTTCCGGGACAATTTTTCCTTAGCAACCATTTCAGATGAAAAACTGATAGGCAAATGAAAAATCAGTTTATTTCAATTTCCGTATTATTTTAAAATATTTAACACATCAGATAGCATATTTACTTATTAATAAAATATTTTTTAATATTTGGGATTACATTAAAATGTTTTCATATTTTAAAATACAAGAGTGTAATTCCAAACATTATTTTATATAATTTTCTCGCCGGATTGTTTCGCCATTTATTGTTTCGGACAGCGTGTATTTTAGCGTACATTTGTTAAGTTGTACTTCACAATTTATGAAGAAAAATTTAATGTAAAATGTACTATAATTCGCGGGCAGTAAAAAAGGTTTCTCGCGACCCCAGTTGGTCCACGTTGATCTAAAATATTAATTAATAACATCTTCCCAGAGAATATTAGACGTGCTGAGTTCCGGCTCGGTGGTGATATCCTCAGTGGTCTCCGTGGTGACATTCAGCTGCAAATCGCGTCACCTCTCTCCAGTCATACATATTCTGGGTCGCACCGATATCACTTTGGCACTGAGTGGCATCGAACCTCCTTCTGGACGTGAAATGCGGTGAATCCTGATACGCGAAGGAGTTATTGTCATCATCTTGTTCGAAGTCTTCTTTTCAATGGACCTTTGTGATTCGTTTTTCATTGGATAGAAACTCTCCGCACAGATTGGAATGTAAGTATAATTAGTATACTTCGTTGTCTGTATTAATACATTGACATCTTAAACATCTTTGGGATGTAAATTTCTATTCTGTATTCTGATGTGATTAAACAACTCATTTCGAACTTTAGTTCGAAGCAGAGCAGAGACTTAGAATATGTGTATCGTGTATGATATGGGCGGTCATAAGGGCGCTTTCTCTCCAAATCTCTTGTTTTCAGGTTCCACATACCAAATCTCAAAAGTTGAAAAACGGCCCCTGAGAAAAAATTATGAAGTTGAATTTGATGTTGTTTTATAACGAGATCAATCTGAATTAACTGATTATGATACGTAAAAAAAGAAAATTATAACAATGCAGAATAAATAGACTTGGATTTTTCTTCCTGTTGTACTAATGAACGATATACACGACAAAGTGGTTTACTCCATTACATTTCAGCCAAAAAAATTAAATAATGTTCTTGTAAGTTGAAGAGTTATTTGATTATAGAAATGAGTAGACGTAAAAAAATTCAACAGTCACAAACAAACAAATAATGCGTATATAAAACTAAAATGTAAATGATGTGAATGGTCGGGCCGAAGAGCAGACCTTATTGTCTGAGTCTCGCCGAAATAAAGACACTTTACTATAATTATTAAACAACTGTTTTTTTTGCAATTTCCTGATTGTGTTGTAGATACCTGCCTATCATAGTTCAGACAGCTATCACAGCAGTTCACGCAAACATTACCGTCTACGAAGTTATAACTCTGCGTTGGATGTAGATATTAAAGCCACACCTCCCCCCGAAGCGCTAGTGGCTGGCTTGAGGAACTCTCGAGTTTTGATTTCGGACGCTGCTGACGAAGTGAATATTTGGTTAGGGATTCCTGTTCACATCACGTGGTTTTGTTGCTTGTGTCACCAGCTGCACATACTTTTCCTTAACATTAAAGTTTAGGATAATTTTCGTATTCTTTTTTACTGATGTGTAAGTTATTCTATCACAAAAATTCAGTTTGTATCATTTGTTAGTTTCTCATGCATTTTCCAGTTACAAGACCAAAAGAATATTTTGAGATCGTTCTATTTTTCGTCATTAAACACTCGTCCAAAATAACAAGAGGGGTCTCAACGAAATATAGATGCATTTTTCAGTCCTTAGTCTATCACAATTCCAGTCTGTTGAAACAATTTCAGTGTTGTGATTACTACAAGATGAAAATGGTAACGAGTCGCTAATCGCACCCGGGATCTCCTCCTCCGGTTGTGCGGATGTTGTCCAATACTCCACTCATGGGCGTAACACATTTGTTCGTCCACACGTTCGTCCACTCGAGACAGGACACTTCCCTATCAAAGATGGATCGTTGCAACTGCAAGTGAATCAGTTATATTTGGAAAAGGTGACTAGAGATGTGCAGGAGCACAACCGTGTTATGAATGTTAATTGGAATCAATTTGTGTTCAAAAGCCATAGGAACGAAGGGAAAAAATAGTATTCTCAAAGTAAAATAAAGAAACAGAATAGCTCGAAAATGCGAGCAGGACCATAACTCTAATATAAAGTGTAGACATAAAGTGTGGATATAGACTGAGTAGTACACCATATGGAGATATATTGAAATTCCGTTGGAGATCTACAAGATTCCAAGTGCCTACGGCGATTTCTACGAAAAGAAGGTAGTGGGGCGTGAGCTTCCGTAGCGAGGTATCAGCAGAAGTACTACAGAGGTGATTGACCTTGACGTGGGGTAGTCGCAGCTGTCTACTTGTGTCAGCTGCTGAAAACATGTCGACCTGGAGATACAGTATTTTGCAATTTTATACTTATTGTAAAAACATATATTGTATGTCCTTTACTAATATAATGCAAGATGACGGCTAATATGAATTGCTAACTTTACGAATTTAAATAAAATCCGAAAAAATATTAATGTTATTTAAAAAACTGACTATTTTCTTTACAAAATACAAGTTAATAACAAAAACAACTGGAGCGGGACGGCGAGGGAGCGCGTGCCGACGCATTAGCTGGGTTACGCCCGCGCCGCAGGGTCACTAGCTCTGTGCCCTGTGTGGTTGTATAATATTTAGCGGTGTAAATAGACCAAGCAGACGTAGAATACACTTTTCGTAAATTGAAATGAAAGATATGATAATGATAAAATACATAGGGGAACAGCAAACGTACTGCAGATACGAAAATACATCAATTTCTGTCTACAACGAAATTACATTTACATAACATTTTTACGATATTTTTGTCGAAATGAAAAAGTATGTGCAATAGTTTTGCACCACTAGTTTACCAGAGTATATTCAAAAGAACACGACAATTTTAATGGTGTTAAATATTTTTTGCATGACTTTTATTTCCTCTACAGCAGTTCAAAGTGAGGGTTCTATAAAAAAATCAGATAATACTGGTGAGTGTTCATCGCGATCCTCTCCTCGCAGTCGAAGAGTAAGTGTGATCATTCGGGATGGTATTATTTGCGTTACGTAAAACATTTACAGCATCTATATATACTCGTAGGATTTATTGTAATTTATCTTGATTTGATTTCTTTTTCTGGGTAGTGAGGAACAAAGCTGTCAAGTATGAAGAATATGCGCTGTTTCCTTTGTTGCGTCCATTGAGTGTGACTCACTAATTACATTCCTGGTTGTTGTATCATTTCTGTTTTGCACATGTCTTTAAAGGCACTGAAATGACTTCTCTGCTTATTCGAACTTGTTCTTACTCGATTCTGTTTCGCAAGATGTTATTACAAATTACGTTACGATGTCTGTATACAAAATTGGTGTTTAATTAAAATATTAAGACAGATTAAATTAACGAAACTTACAAAAATGTATTGAAATATTAACACTATCTTTATATTTTTTTTATCCACATTTATTCATTTTTCATTCACACAAAATTTATTTCATTTACAAATTAATTCGTCCCCCACTTTCACGAATATGAGACTTATCACATAAAAAACCTTTTTAAAACATTAAAAGGTAATATAATTTGCTTTTTAAGAAAATGAACATAATAAACAGAGTGCATACTACACTTCATTATAAGGATTTTCAATTACGAGAGAGATGAGCAAGCCATCCTGTCTCATGAATCAATACGAGTATTGTCTCAAATAGAAGAATATTTGTAGAAAACATCGTCATGCTTCCACCTAAACCTTGAAATTTCTTGAATCTTCAATTTTTTATCGTTTCAAATATTTGCGAAGTATTGGTGAAAAATAAATGACTCAATTCATTTATTTGAAAACTGTCTGTGAAACTGGTCAGCCTCATAAAATAAACTTTATTTTTAAAAAGAGAGGATTCAAATCAGCATACATACGCCAAACTGCATTAAATTGTTTAATTTAAGCATTCTATTTTGTTGACTCAGGGGATTCTAAACGGCCATTTAGTTTTCCTGGAAAACCAGTCTTAGGGTTTCAATTCCAGTTTTGGGGTTTTCATGCAGCCAAACCCGTTTCGTATATAAATCCCAGGATTATACAACAATTTATCGTTATTCGTCATCCAATACATTCTTACAATGTTAATTCGAAGCGAATTCCTATTTTATGGTAAGATAAATGTTTCAGTGCTCGACACTGGATTATAGAGGCAAATAACATTGTTACTGAGCTGGTTTGACGCTGGTTTTAATTTTGACGCAATACTCCTAGCATTCGTAAGTAGAAAAGGGGCGTTCTTTCCAGTTTATGACGGGAATGACGCAATAAGAATGATCGGTGGGTTTGGTCATATGTCAGAGTAAAATTGTGATTACGTTCACCTTTGAGTAAAAAACTATACGGTGATACGATTTGCAAACTTTTACTTAAATGTGTTACAGAAATGATATTTTTTTCTCATGAAACGGATGCGTATAACGATGAAAATTGACAGTGTTGCGATTTAATAGCCGAATGTTATATTCCTTCCAATTCTAACCTGTCTCATTTGTGTTTTCAGGAACAATATTTATCGTGAGAAGTCAGAATGAAACCAAAAGCATCCTACTCTTCGCTGCGTCCTTGGATGTTCGTAGTGAAAACATCTCCATTGGATCTCATCACCATTAGTCGCCAAAGGGAAAAGAACGCAGAGATGGAGTTTTTCCGTTCCATAAGACCGTTACTGATAACTGCGCGAGCATTTGGTCTCGTGCCTTGTGTCATACCAAGCAATGGCATTCAAATTCGTG
>NNCF01131346.1:124174-149657 GCA_002313205.1 Laupala kohalensis | reverse complement strand
ATCTCCCCAGTTTCAAATCATTTGAAACATAAAAAATCTGCAAATCATTCGAGTACGACAAATTATTAGCCTTATGTTACGATTTGCCGTAGTACAAACCGCTATTTGATTTATAAACCCGTTTAGGAGATAAATGAGTTGTTCGTTCTTATTGAACCACTCTGTTTATTAAAATCTTGTTCAACATGTATATTTCTTTGAGTCAAATCTTTGCGATATTGCTTAAAATATAGATTTAAAAAAACCGACAGTCTCTGGGTTTCTTAACAGGTATCTGATTTTAAAAGTTGTCTTATTTAAATTCATTTCTGAATTACTTCCTAGAGAAAACACTGAATATTTATCATTATCATTTATCTTTAATCAATTTTCTTTTTAAATGACATTAATGCAAAATATCTGGAACTAATGATAGAGAGGCATAGCGAGATCACGGATAAAACAGCCAATTTACTGTAAACAAAACACATAAGTAATTGAGTTAACAAATATAACAAATCAGAAGTGTTTTGCACTAAAAATCTTATGTGACAACTGTTCTGAAAAATATTTGAATGTATTACTGTGACTTAATTTCTTGAATAATTGTTCATATATTCTAAATAAAGCACTTCATGACTTTCAGACTGTGAGTTTATTTTATCACACTTTTACGGCACTCTTTTCGACTATGTGCAGGATCCTCTTCATCTGCATAAAACTTTTTAAACGCTTAAAAGATAAAAACATTTCTTTCAAAACACTTAGGCAAACCCTCATCATAATCAAATACATCTGTGCAATCACATAGACACACAAAATAGTTGGTCTGTTCCAAAATCTATTTATCACAGGCACACATCATCATTTTGACACCCCCAAGTTCTTTAAAATCTGTATTTTCTGAATTTCTAGGAGGTTTTACGCGATTTAAAAAATAGAGGGTGATGGAGCAATAACTACCCCGGATCTGGATTCAAATGCATGAGGATACGTAGGTTTCGTCTTTGGAACAGATAATTTTTGTTTTTGTTGCGTGCCAGTATAATTGATGCGTCCTCGAGGGGCGTCGAGACAAAATTGAAATGTTGAAATTTCGGAACGGATTTTAGGGCAGTGATGGTAACGTTTGCAACACAATAGAAAACTATTGGTTCATTTATGTCACTGAATTTTCCTGTGTCGGACAGTAAACTAATACACTCATTGGTTAATTTTATACAAGTAATTTCTGCCATTGCTTTCCATTTGTAGTTATTCTTTCATTTTATTCGTGTTCCAGTGGCCTTTGTTTACTCCGTGCCTAATATTTCTCTTTGGCAAAACCCAACATATCAGAATGTTGTTACTGAACACAGAGTAAACAATGGTCAAGATTTCTTCTCCCTTGAGGACGCATCAATGGCTATTGTGATTGCATAATGTATTTTATTATGATGACAGTTTACATATGTTTTTAAAGGAAATGGATTTTGTTCTTTTAGTGTTTGAAAGTTTCATGCACCTGAAGAGGACCATACATATGGTCAAAACGTTGTGCGTTTAAGATATTATGTAATAAAAAAATAATCTGAAAGTGACGAAGTGTTTTATTTTATTAATTTATTCAAACGAACTATTCTTTATAATAAGCGCGTGTTCTTTCCATCGGTCTCAAGAAAATGTTTTTGAATACAATTGTTTTTATTGTATATTATTTATTATTGTATATTTAATTTGTTGTTAAATTGTTTAATTACGCGCTGATTTACCCACAACCTCACGAAAAACGTCATTCGCATTTTTTTATGCTGTGAATTATTCAAAAGCATTTGTTTGTGTGGTGAATTATTGAAAAGTGAACAACTTCAAAAAAATACTCTGAATAATTTAAATCATTTATTTTTAAATTATCACTCATTTTAATGTTTCGGAGTTAGTTACACGTAGAACAGACGTAGTGAGATCTTGAAGGGAATTGACTAGGATGTACATAAATGTCGTAAATCAACGGTTTAAAAATTGGACGAGTGCATTAGTGAACTTAAGTTTCTTTGCTTCCTACGCTTAATATGCATAGATTTCACATTTTACCCGTTTCTTCGGATAATGGTAATTGTTGTTACATATATTGATAAATAATTGTTTAAATACAGTATACATAATAAATAAAAGTGTTCAGTACGAGCGATTGATTTGTAATTATGAGTAACAATTAACTTTTTGGATATGCTTCAGTGGTTGTATCGGATTTCTTTAAATGCTGGTAACCCTACAGGGCAACGTAATTTTTTTTTCATATTTCAATTAATTAGCAATGAATAGTTAATAAATATTCTTGCAAGTTTGTTTGAGTTGTGCCATAATGGGTTTTCCAGTATTGTATAGTTCAGACAGCACATCATGTCAGTTCAGAGAATCATATAATTTAACTACATTAACAATATGATAAATATGTTAATATGACAAATATAGAAAGAACACACAACAATACGATAAAATGAAAAATCTATAAATTTATACGACAAAGATTCACTACGAAAAGAATATACGTTAATTAATGTTTAATTAAGAAAATTACTCTAAATGTGTACGCAATCACACGCACGCACAAAAAAATATTCATCAGTCCCTAAAGGAACCCTGAAACCATAAATGTAAATAATTCAGTTACTGAATTGAAAGTAGGTACTCTCCACATATTGTGGGATAATATGAGAGCAAGAAGAATCTTATCACAGTAGTTTAATTACTTTGTTGAGTTCTTTTTACATTTCCTTTTTGCTGCGCGACTATTTTAGTGGGTAAACTACTGGGAAATGTATATTGTTATTCCCTCTGGAAGTGAAAGTTCTCAATCAAATTCCAGAGAATAAAATCACAAGATCTTGGTAAGTCCTCCGTTCATTTTTGGTAGCATATGCAATGTTTTTTAGACAAAAGGAAGGTGCAACTTATTCAGAATATCGTTGCCACAAAATGAATTGAGAAATGCTAAATGAAATATACCTTTCATGGAGTATAAAATTTAAAGAACGACCCGATTATGCTAAACTGCTAACTTCGTTAAACGTTGCGCAACGATTTGTTGTTGACCATGCACGATTAAAATTTAAGTAAGGTATCATGGTTGAAGAATTAAGAAATGTGTTGTTTATGTCTTACTATACATCCAGTAAATAGGATTAAAATTTTTAAGATGAAACTTAGGAAAATGAACGTTTACCAACCTGTTATAAAATAATTTGGAACATTTGAGAAGCTTATGGCAAACGAGTACCGTAGCTTTTAATATTCATTATGCTTCATAAATATTATACGATCTAAAAGATTCTCTGTATAAGTCATCATACTAATTTTTAGAAAATTTTTCTTCTAGGTTTATACTAAATTTTTTAAAAGTTTCTAAATATAAAAACACATTTTTAATTACAATTTAAATTTGTACTTAGTTTGAACACGCTACTCCTTACCTTTCAAAGTTTAAGATAAAAAAGATTAAATATACATAAAAGAAGCTTAATGTTACCCTTGATTCCAGATTCATATTTCTAGAAAACATTTCACTGACACTCTAAAAAAGTCATATTATAATATAAACAAAGAATATATAGTGTCGATTCAGAATTCTACATATTAAACCACTTACAATGGACAATGTTGCATAAAACATCAAGATGAGAATATAGTTCATTTTGCTCTGCGAAATTTACTAAGCTATATGCGTGCTAATTTACCTTAAATCAACATTATTACGCCAAAAAATTAATTCATTAATTTCTTAGTGTGAGACGAAACACTACATAAAACACAGAGAATAAGACTTAAGTAGCTGAATCGAAAATTCAATATATTTGTTGTAAATAATAAAAACTTTCATAGTTAAATATCATGCAAATACTTCATAAATCAGAGACTTCATAAATTATTATTTTTAGACATGAGAGTCAAATATGAACTAAGAATATTCTTGTATGGTTCTGAACAACCCGCGATACAAATTTGTTTAAACTTCAAAACCAGTGAAAGGGAAATGCATATTTGTCTGCATCGGGCATTTCTGTAGATCTGGTAAAGATAAATTTCTGGATAATAACAGCGGTGGAGGTACGTTATCATTCATCATTAATGACTCCATTGAGATGGAAAAGTGACCGAATGGTAACCAGTTCCATTGGAACATAGGCTGCATATTTGGATGGAAAAAACTGAAACAAGGTTCCATACGATGACTCGGAGTCTGCCCACTAGAATGCGACCAGTTCGCAAGGAGATAGAGAAAAAGACGCATGTAAGGATCAAATGACTGACTCCCGGGGCCATCCGTATGAGGGAAACCTGTGGGGTAGCTGGATGTTTGCCCGTTATGTTCCACATCCATACTTTCAACATGAGTATTCTCCATCCCAGAAGGTGGAGGATTTTCAACATGAGTATTCTCCATCCCAGAAGGTGGAGGATTTTCAACATGAGTATTCTCCATCCCAGAAGGTGGAGGATTTTCAAAGGTCGGAGTGGGCTTCTCAGCCTCAATTTTTGATGCTTCAGGAGGGGGTTTCGCCAAGATAATTTTTTCCTGGGACTGCTTTTCGAACTGTGCTTGTTCAGTTTCTGGTGTAGGTGTTTTTGTATCAGCACATTCGATGTCAGAAAGTGGCTTAGCAGAGAGCAGAGCTATTATTGTAGGGGTTGACTTACGAGTGGCAGCGTCTTCGAAACGAGGACGAGGAATTTCGGAAACCGCGGCAGGCCCAGCAGGTAGTCTCCTTTCCATATCGATCTGTTGTTCGTCTGTATTCAGCTCTCGAAATCCATGGCTACTGTCATTGTCTGCTGTCTGCTCACAGTCTTGCAGGATGCTGGCTATATCTTCTCTGGTAAGCACTGGTAATTCTTCCATATTGGGTGATTGTAAAAAGGATCGCTCTAACCACTCGCCATCCAGTCCATTTAGGAAATTCAGATCAGTTTCATCCAAAAGATCATCTAGATCTGAAATACGAAACAAATCTCACGTTAGTTTCTCAAAATAAGAGAAGGATGCTTATTCTCTAAACATCGGATCCTAAAAGTGGTCTATGCAGCCAAAGCAATGGAAAACGACAGACATAATAGAATCGAACAACCGGACTAAAACCATGTGGAATATTATAAAGAAAATCCCTTCAGAAAATCGCCAAGAAAACATTTCCCTACTAGATGATGGCAAAATTGAATCAAATCCAAAGGACGTCGCAAATTTGTTTAATTCTTATCTCTCAAAAATATATGGAAATCAGTAACTCAAAACCAATGTCCACCAAATACATCCACGCACGTACCGCATTCTATGTTCACTTCCGAGACTAACTCTAGTGAAGTTATGAGTGTTATAGTAAAATCATCCTCTCACGTTATATTAAATCCACTTACTCATATTTTCAATAGTTTCTTGTCAGAAATTGTATTTCCTGGCGTATTTTAAAAAAGCTGATGTGAAAACATAACATAAGAAAGGAAATAAACGTGATATTGGAAACTATCGACCCATACCACTTGCCAAGTTTCTCAAAAACCTGGAAAAACTCTTCTATAAGAGACTTTTAGACTTCTTAGCTCATAGTAATATTTGGGAAATGTATATTCTCATTTACGGTACGGCATAATCTTCTGGGGCCAATCCACTCAGAGCATTCAAACTTTTTAGAATTCAAGAGAGAATAATTCGGATTATATGTAAATTTTACCCCCGAAATTCATGTAAACATTTATTTTGAGAATAAAATATTCTCCCTTTCCCATTGCATATAGATTTAAGAAGTAGTTGTGTATGTTAAGACATAACTATTAAAATCCCACCCCAGTTTTAGAAGAAATAGTCTATTTCACGAAAACAACACTCGTAATAATATCTAATATTCATCGTCCTGGCGTGTCTACATCTCTTTGTCAAAGAGACACGTATCATTCAGGAATAATTTTGTATAATTATCTTCCCAAAAATCTAAAAGATATAAATAAATTAAATCTCTTTAAATCCGCGATTAAACGCTTTTAATGTGCTATTGTTTCTATAATGTGAAATAATTTTCAGATTTTAATAAATGAAGTTAATGAGAGTTTCAATTTCCTAATAAATATTGTTTTCCGCATGACTTCGGATGATGTGATGTTAATTATCTTATACTTTATCACGCCATTGTTATTGTACTCTAGATATTGATTAAATTCATTTTTCATGCATGTTGACTTTGCTCCCTTTGTTTATTAATAGTTTATTTCTAACAGCACGCAACCTTGGCACGGTTGTGTACATTATCTCTGTAGCACCATACTGACCCGGGTTTTACTCAGTTTTCCTTCCGGGTAGTGGCGGATTTTCCTTGGGTGGGGATCATTAGTACTTTTGTGTTATTAATCTCGAATTTTTACTGCACTAATATCTACAATTTGTTTTGAATAAAAAATGGATAACAGTAGGTATTTATTAAATAATTACTTTTGTAAATATTAAATCCGCCATTGCCCATGGTCCCTTTATCGGGACTGATGGGATGGTCCCTTGCGTGTGTCCGGAGNGTGGTCATACGCAGTTTGCAATTGCCTTTTTGATAATAAAGTTTACTTTTTTTCCCATAACGTACAAGAACTTAAAAACCATTAATGATCGTGAAATGATTTGAAAATAATTCTTCGGTTATTGTAACCACATTATATGAACACCGGATCAACACATTCTATTAATTTGTATTACAATTATTTTGCATTCCTTTCTTTACATTGCAATGTATTTTGGACTGATGACGTCATATTTAAAAGCACCTTATTACTCTCTCTAATTAATTTGTTCACAAGCAGCGCGGTCTTCACAGAACAAACACATTCTTCTGTAATTTCATTTTCAGGACAGAACATTCACGTTAATATTAGATACAAGTTTCTTATTATAAAATATCTTCGCAAATTGTTTGTAACTTTTTTATTTAGAGTCAATCACGTCTCATTGTCATCAGAACAACTTACAGCAAACTTTTTCCGCAAAATAATTGCAAAGAAGCGTAAACCAATCACACCGTTTGTAACTTTCATTCACAGAGATAATTTGAGTTTAGAATTAAATTATGTAGTAATTTAATTATAAAAACTTTGCAAGCAAGTGATTATGAAAATTCTAAAAACGTATTTTTATACAATCCTCCTCACAGGTTTCATTCTACCGATTCTGCGACACAAATCTCAAAATTTTATTATTTTCACATTTGTATTTTCTTACATCAGGTCCATCGTTATTCTTTCACACACGACACGTCGTTCATGAGCTAGAAGAACAACTTACCGTTGCGGGGCCTCTTAATGTGAGGAGGCATCTTAGAATGGTCTTGTTGTTCAATGTATGTGGTTCACAAAGAACTAAAGGTCCAAATATCTGAAAAAGAAGACAAAAATTACTTCATAGAGTATGAACTCAGGTCATTATTTTCTCCGTCATCCTGTAATTATAGATATGTTTTCAACTAGTACAATTTGACATGAAACGACCGATATTGATCAGCTGCTTCAAAATCCATCCCTTGTATCACGGGAAAAGGGGGGAGTGTGTTGAGCATGAAATAATGTAACAAGACAAGTTTATAAAATAGTTTTATAATGAACGCCCGATTGTCAGTTCGTGAGACACTGAACAAAAAATAAGTCCTCGTTTTCCTCATTTATTATGAAAACTCTTTCAATACCTAACATGGAATATCATCACCATATAATAACCATCACCTAATATGACATAAGTGATATTGACTTTCAACTCATATTGGACTAGATGAATACTCGCGGTATTTGCATTTACTACGAAGATTATTTCTTGAATAGAATTTTTTATTCTAGCATTCTACTTTTAGGATATTGTTTTGCTTATATTTGGTAGAATTGCATTGAAGCTTTCTTTTGAAGTTTATCATTTTGTTGTTATATTGTGGAGAAAATTAATCATTTGGTTTCGACAACACTTTACTCTGACCGGAATTACCCCAGAAGGTAATGCCGTAACGTAAATGGGAGTAAACGTTTGCAAAATATACGCAACGGGAAATACGTGGACTAACTACTGTAACTAAGATTCGGAATGCGTAACACAATTTGCTTAATTGGGAATTAAGATTGTCAACGTGACAATTCCATTTGAGGTTGTCTTGAATATGGAGACCTAAGAATTTTGTATTCGTAACAGTTTTTAATTGTGTTCCGTTTAAAGAAAGAGAAGACTGGGGTAAAGATTTTGTATTACTATTGTGAAATGACATAGACACTGTTTTGTTAGTGTTTACAATGAGACGATTTGCATGGAACCAAGTCGAAAGGTTAGACAAAACATTTGAGCATTGGCGTGTTTACATAGTAAATTCGTGTCATCAGCAAAAAGAACCATTTTGCAATCTGATGTGGATGATGACATGTCGTTCATGTACCTTCATTGATTTACATTAGATGGCAGCTATTCAAGATGGAGTCCCTTATTGGATGTCGTATCATACACGCAGTCGTTATTTTTTGTTCTAAAGAAGATAGAAGCACTTCTTCGCTTATGCCGAACGTTCTTGGAAACTAATCTGAAGAGCATTGTTAGTCGCGGGGTGAAGTATCATGACGATGATGGCAATCTCTCAACCATTCGCGTAACTGACAATCGAACAATAGTCTGCATAAGTAGTGCGATTTCTAACTCAAATTGTTCCATTTACGTTATTTTTTCATAAAGAATAATGAAATTTATTATACGACCTTGTGACGGACAGTTTACAATATTTATTGTGTTATATCCTTTAACACATGTTTCAACGCTACGTTTGAACCTTGTTCAGGTGTAACAAATAGCAATAACAAGCAATAATTGTCCTTCTCAAGGTCGTTATAAAATATTCTTAATTTTATGTGACACACATTTCAAATGTTTGTTTAAATAGTTAAAATACATTGTTCGTGAAATAAACCTGATGTTTATTTCAGAACTAAACTCCTGGAAAATATAGATTGCACCGATTTTACTTATCTTTCTCGCCAATAATCACAGGTAGAACTACATGCCACTAATACTGATCTATAAAGAAATTTTATTTGATAATTAAATATGAAGTTACATAATCACTAACTGCTTTTACACTGTCGCAGAAATTTATGCAACTTTCAAATAATGGGAATAATAATAATAAATTTATTGTCAAAAAACAGTACAAACTGCGTATGACCACGTGGAGGGGAAAAAACTAATTTACTCTCCGGAAGCAAGCAAGGGACCATNCCCTAAGGCAGAGGCGGATTCAAAAATTTCAGCAAAAGTTCCTAGATAAGATAAAAAGTTAGCTGCTAGTTATAATACTAATAGAATGTCAATATGTTTGTAATTTTAAGCAAAAAATTACATGTACAATAGTTATTATCGAACTATAGATTATTCTGAATACAGTGTTTAAAAATCATAAGAATTGAAATAACACTAAATTCACGATTTATTGTTACAATAAACACGCCCCTAGACAAAGCCTAGAGAACCTGTATGATAAATCCGCCTCTACCAGAAGGAAAAACGGAGAAAAACCCGGGCCAGGATGGGGCTACAGAATTTATGTACACAACCGTGCCAAAGTTGAGTACACATAAAACTAAATTAATATGAGCCATAAGACAACACAATCATGCAAGAAAATAGTTTTTGAAATTGTTATAAGTTGTTTAAAAAGTACTACAGCAATGGCGTGATAAAGTACAAGACGAATTTAACTTTTGTTAAAATCAATAAATTCTTTTACAGTGTAGAAGCACTGGTGCAGGAGGTAGTTTTTAACCGCTGATTTGAACAGATTCAATTTCATAATATCTTTTATATTCTTGGGCAGGGAATTATATAGAACGATTCCCGAATGATAAGATCATTTTTGGCAAAGAGTGACTGACACTCTAGGGCGANATATTACTACTATTGCGTGTATAGTGTACGTGAACGAGACTGTTTCGTATAAAGAAAGGGTGGCACTTCAGTAATTCGGTCTTAACAAACACGTCTGTTTCATAAATATTAATGCAGGGAAGTGTTAGGATATTTAATTCCTTGAATAAAGGTTTACAAGAGTTTCGGGGGTGAGATTTACAAATTATGCGAACTATCCTCTTCTGAAGTCTGAAAGTTTGAATACTCTGACCGGAATTACCCCAGAAGGTAATGCCGTAACGTAAATGGGAGTAAACGTTTGCAAAATATACGCAACGGGAAATACGTGGACTAACTGCGTTAACTAAGATTCGGAATGCGTAACACAATTTGCTTAATTGGGAATTAAGATTGTCAATGTGACAATTCCATTTGAGGTTGTCTTGAATATGGAGACCTAAGAATTTTGTATTTGTAACAGTTTTTAATTGTGTTCCGTTTAAAGAAAGAGAAACCTGGGGTAAAGATTTTGTGATACTATTGTGAAATGACATAGACACTGTTTTGTCAGTGTTTACAATGAGACGATTTGCATGGAACCAAGTCGAAAGGTTAGACAAAACTTTTTGAGCATTGGCGTGTTTACATAGTAAATTAGTGTCATCAGCAAAAAGAACCATTTTGCAATCTGATGTGGATGATGACATGTCGTTCACATACAATAAAAAGAGTATAGGGCCGAGAATTGATCCTTGGGGTACTCCGCAAGTAAGTGGCTTTGTTTCTGAAAGACAACGCTCAAGTATTTTATTTTTAGTATAGGATATTTCTACTTGTTGATATCTATCTTTTAAATAAGAAGTTAGCCATTGATGTGGAAGTCCACGAATGCCTAAAGAATGCAATTTGGTAAGGAGAATTCCGTGATCGATGACATCGAATGCTTTGGATAAGTCAAGAAAAACACCCTGAGGATTTTCTCCACTGTCTAGAGATGTGGTAACATCGTTTAAGAAGGAAAATATGGCGCTTGTAGTGGAAAAGGATTTCCTAAAACCGTGTTGATCGTCAGAGAGAATGTTATATTTTGATAAAAAATCTAGAAGACGCTTATAGAACAATTTTTCTAGGATTTTTGAGAAAGTGGGTAGTAGAGATATTGGTCGGTAATTTCCAATATTAAGTTTGTTTCCTTTCTTGTGTAAAGGTTTCACTTTAGCTCTCTTAAATATATTGGGAAACACCCCTTCCGATAAAGAACTATTAAAAATATTTACGAGTGGATTTAATATAGCGTGGGACGAAGATTTAACAATAAACTCAGGTATATCATCTATGCCTCGTGAAAATTTGTTTTTTAAGGAGCTGATGATTCCCATGACTTCACTGGCGTTAGTTTCGGAAGTGAACATAGAATTGGGTATGTGGGTGGTAATAATTGGAGGACATTGATTTGGATATATTGAGTTCGTTATTTTACCAACTTCTGAGAAGTGAGAATTAAACAAACTTGCGATGTCCTGAGGATTTGACACGATCTTGCCATCGTTTAGTAAAGAAACATTTTCTTCGCGATTTTCAGAAGTTGACGTGTAATTGTTAACAATATTCCACATGGCTTTCATCCGGTTGTTCGATTTTAGTATATGCCTGTCGTTTTCCATAACTTTAGCTGCATAGACTACTTTTCGGAGAATAGTCTTATATTTACGAAAATAATTATGGAATTCGGGTGGCTGGTTATAGCGTTTTGAAAGATAATATAAACGGCGTTTGTTTTTTGAAGAAATTCTTATCCCTAGGGTGATCCATCTATTGTATTTTTTTGTGTTAATTAACTTGCGTTTTATGGGAAAACTAGAGTTGTAATGTTTTAGGAATGTTGAGATAAATACATTGAATTTGTCGTCGGTGTTTTGGCAATTGTAAACATCTTTCCATGTTTCTTCACGCAAATAATTTACGAATATGGATTTATTTATGTCATTAAACTCTCTTGTAAATTTGTAAAGGATTTTAAGCGGTTTTAGTGTATTATTAATAGTCAATACTTGAGCAAGGTGATCACTGTATCCGGCGATAAACACTTCAGAGAGATACGAGATTCCATTGTTGACTATAATTTGATCTAGCAATGTTTGAGATGAGCCGGAGAGGCGAGTGGGGTCATTTATCGTAGTAATAAGGTTGAAGGAGTCGATAAGATTCTTGAATCGATTAACTGGTGAATGTGCAGAGTCGGATGTACTCAAGAAATCGATATTGAAATCACCACATATAACGATAGATTTAGTAGATTTATGTGCGATATGTTCTAAAACATTTTCGAAGTTCCGAAAAAATATGTCAAGATCTGATTGAGGAGGTCTATAAATACACAAAACAACAATACCGGTGTCGGTCAGTTCAACTGCAGAAATTTCGAACACACTATCTACGCAGAAGTTCTCGTAGCCTGTCAGTGGAGAAGATAAAATATCATTACGAACGTAGATACACGTACCTCCGTGGGGATTTTTGCCTTTAAAATTTTGCCGACAGTAAGAATTTGCTAAATAATAATTAGAAATAGCAACATCGTTGATGTTGTTAGTTGAAAGCCAATTCTCTGTGAGGCATAGCAAATCAAATCGACTATCGTGTACCAAAATTTCAATGTCTGTCAATTTGTTTGAAAGGGATTGGACATTATGATGAAATATAATTATTTTATTTTCGCAAAGAGTTTGTGACTCACGAGAAATGGAATCGACGTTAGATTGTGGAGAGGAATTTGAAATTGGTACAGCTTCTAGTTCCGGATGAAGCCCGCACACAGCACCTGAACGCGATTGTCACCTTCGAGTACCACTTCGTACTCCTGAGCGCAAGTTGTAACGGTGTATGGGGGCGATAGGAGGAATAGATGTTGACTTGGGAAATGAGGAAGCAGTAGGTGAAAGAACGGGACAGGAGAAGAAATGGGTGTGGAGTTAGGAAGAGAAAATGGTGATGAGGTAGGAGCAGAGGGAGGCGGAGGAGATGTAGAAGTAGAGGGTGGTGGAGTAGGAGATGAGGTACGTGCAGGAGGAGGAAATGGAGCAGGTGGATGATGTGAGGTCAGATGTGAAGCTAGGAGAGAACCGAAGTGCTGTTTCCCAGACTGTCTCAGGTGTAAACCGTGCTGGGTAAAGTCCTTGGCAGTCAGGTGTGGTTGCAAATCAAAAAATGTAATTTTTGTGTCTGCCCGGTGATGTTTTAGGGAGATGTTTGCCAGGTTAATTTCGTGGTTTATTTGTGGAACGTTGAAGCGTGGAGGCAGGCTAGAGAGCACTATGTTCGTGTGCAGGGAGGCCATTTTTAGTTTCTGTAGATGTTCACACGCGTTGAAATGTCCACCCAAGTTAATATCGTTCTGCCCACCTATGATGATTACTGTGTCCCGCTTAGTGAGTTTTTGTAGTGTAAGTGTCCAGTTCTCGAAAAACTTCAGCCAAACGAGCGTTTGGCTTAAAGAAACCGGAGACTGAAAACTGTCTAGGAAGAAATCCACGCAATACGGAGGACATCTGACGACCGTGCGAATCAGCTAGTATGAGCACGTTTGATTTCTGCGTGGAAGTGTTGGTATCATCTCTGGATAGCACTACTTTACGTGGTTTTGGGCGGCTGTGCTTACCAGTGCGTGGTGTGCGAACAGGTCTGGGTAGTGGACGGGAGGGTAACCGAGTAGATAAGGGAGGAAACAGGGACATGTCATCTAACACACTAAACCTATTCTGAGTGAAGTGTTGGGGTGGTGCATGAGTCGTTGGTCTAACCGGGTGGTAGCAGTTGAAAGGACGGCGAGAATTCCTAACTGTAGTCCAACCGCCGATCGTTTTCTTATTGATCTCTTCCAGCGCACTGATTCGTGTATCAATATAATGTACCAAGTTATTGTACGCCTTCTGAAGATCAGCTTTGAATGAGTTGAGGAATGCGATAGTGTCCATTGTTGTGAGAAAGTTAGCAACTTCACGACAAAAGCAAATGAGAATACACGAAAACTGACAACTAACACTGAATGAAGGATGCTAGTATAATAATATATTTATTACTACGGAAGTTACAAATGAGATAATAAATAAATTAAATATACAAACAAACCGACGACAAAAATGATTGAAATAATTATTTAGGGCGACCACTGGAGATTAATTAATTCGACAATAACTACCGTATATTGTGTTAAAATGCAAATGAATACGAAAGAATCAAGAAAATCGAATTGTAAAATGATGTAATAATTCTATGAAATTATGACGACGAAAACTTGGGTGCAACAATGAGGCAGGGTTTAAATAAGGAAATAAACAAACCGACATCTAAAATTACAGAAATAATTTAGGATGACATCTGCAGATAAATTAATTTGACAATAATTAAGGCAATATTATGTTAAATTGTAATGAATAACTACAAAAAGATCACGAAACAAATGGTAAAATATTGGAATAATTCTAATTACGACGACGAAACTTGAGCAGTGCAACAATAGAGTACGTTATTTTTAAGTTAATAATGATGTAATAGTATATGCACCAGACACTCTAAATACAGCAAAATAATTAATTTTAATGCACCAAGAAATTAAATTTATGATTCCGTTTGTACTCACGTAAACTTTATCACACCTTTGAATGAAGCACTTGAAAACAATATGAATTTATATATGGTCCGTTGGGTTTGAAAACCTTAGGAAATGTTTTTAGTGTTTTTTTCACTTAACACTTACACAGAACACAAAATGTTACACTACAATGAAAAATAGAATCTAAATACAACTAATGAATCACAAAAAACTCGAAAAAATAAAATAATTAGAAAGATTAAACTGAAAAACAGAGAGAGCTCATTCACAACCGCAGCTAACGCCAGGAGCAGGCTAGCTAATCATCGCAAAATTTGTGCAAGTGAGAATAAACTCGGAAATGAGAGCCTAGAAGGAGCAAGAAAACGGTAATTAAGAAGTAGTATTTCTCACTTAAGTCTTTCAAAAAGAATGATATATGGAGTACACAAAATTGAAACAAATATTGAACTATTTAAACACTACCTTGCGCACCAAGCGGAACACGCATGGATCACATCAGGACAATAATGAAAAATATCACTGGCACTGAAACTGAGTTAATGAAGAATAAAAATTTCGAGTAATTACCTGGCTGGTGTGAAGACCTCGAAGATGTGGAGAGAGAATGCGTTGAAGTTCTGCGATGATATGTCGAATCAAAGAGCGTTCACTCGTAAGACAAGCACCGTCGGATCACCAAAGCAAACTGGCTGTCCAACCGCAGTGAGTGAGTCCTTTTATAGCTTTGTACCCAGCACTTATTTTCATATCACGTTACAGAAATGAATACACCACCGTTGAGTCTAAGAGATACCAAAATATACTGGGCT
Source organism: Laupala kohalensis (assembly GCA_002313205.1). Classification (NCBI taxonomy): domain Eukaryota; kingdom Metazoa; phylum Arthropoda; class Insecta; order Orthoptera; family Trigonidiidae; genus Laupala; species Laupala kohalensis. The sequence continues at coordinate 134,377 of NNCF01131346.1, read as the reverse complement.
TTAGAAATTTTTCGATTTCCGCGAACAAACACAAAGGACTCGGAGAAGCTTAGTGAGGCTCACGTTTCGCAAGAAAAGAGCAGAAAGAAGATACAACGTGACATCTTGGAATAAGCTTGCGTAATTGCCCTCCACAAAATGTGTCATGAACAATATTGTTGATAACTAAAAATAATACATTGTTGTTAATGTATTTATTTATTTTATTATTAACTACAGAATATATTCTTACTCCCATTCGGGGAAAGACATTCAGTCAGGGATTGCGGCTATACCTGGACCTACAGCTTTACTGAATAGATCGTTGCATATTCCAAATTTATTTAGAACTCGTGTAACAGAAATACTCTTTTCGCTTTCACTGCTGCTTTAAGTTACATTCTTGGAACTGGTTTCGTCACTGCTTGTTAATATTGGTTATAATTAATGTCAAACTATACAGAAAACGTCGAAATTGATGACTAAAAATATTTTATAGAAATGTTCTGGCGTCTATATCCGCGATCATTCAACATATATTTATGGAGATTTGTAATCAGCTTTATATGATATTAATAGAAGTTGAATATTTCTCTGAATAAATTTAAATTTGACCTAAGTAAACACACTGTTTCCTTCACAAAATGTCAATTTAATTCACGATTTTGAAAACAAAAATACAATTTCACACGACGTTTTGGTATCGTTAGAATCTGACCATTCACATTTTTGTCTTTTTTTGATGTTGGTCACTTGGTCAATTCAGTTTTGTTATTCCTTTGCACTCCTTGTTACATATATTATAAAGAATTAGCGCGTAACTTGAATTCTACCTCGGTACCAACAATACATGAACAAGGTCAAATACTCCGTTAGTACAGTATTTGAGAAAAAAGTTAATTTTTATTCATAATTATAAGTTCAATCGGATTTAAAAGTTTGCTGCTATATCAAAATTCGTCATTGACTTTACTCTTGATAATGACGTCATCAAGCATTTACATCTCAAGAATAACACCCGTTGTACTGACGGAGTATTTGAACTTGTGTTGGTACTGTGGCAGAATTCAAATTACGCGCTAATTCTTTGCCGGTTATGTAAAATAACAAGTGCCGACGCGCATGCGTAATGATAATGTTTCTGATTTTTAATATTTTATTGCAAAAAACAAACTATTAGACTCAAAAGTTCTGGGTAATCTAAGTTGGGTAGGACCAAATACATCGATAAACCATAGTTTCTTTATTCCGTGATCATATTAACAGGATGTGCGCTTAGCCGGAATGTCCATAATTTAGATAATATTTCCATTGATTAACTTTTAAAAAACTAAGGGTGAGAAAAGTATAAAATTGCCTGGGAAAAGTCGAACAAAGTCAGACTTTTCATTTAAGCCCAAGAACGTTCGAATCGCTTACGTATAAAAAATCCATTCCAGATAACTTGACGGGGCTAACCTCCTTCCCTAAGCCATTATGCTTCTGATGTGAGTGAGCATCGCTCACACGTTTTGTGATATATTTGAGCGGCTTATGATGATACCAAACGGTATCGAAACGTCGAATTTTTTTTTTGTTTTCAAAATTTGTTAATTTAATTGACATTCATTTGGGTCGCATGTATATTTATTAATTATACAAGCAGACGGAATGCGTAATATTTCTCTAGATACACCTTTCATAAATCCAGTTCAAACCTGTGACACAGCATCGCAATTGAAGTGTTAGAGCACTCAATTGATCATATTCAAATCTTTTTGTAGTCTGGGATTTAAAATATACCACCGATTACGAATTTCGAACCAACACGAAAAGCATTTTCATACATAGTATTTCATAAAGTATATCTAAAGAGTACTTTGCATGAAGATAAATTTTCGTACTTCATTTTTGTACAGAAAGTGCACTTAGTATGAATTAAAACGCATTATTTCGTGTAAACACTGTAAAATAATTTTTCTTTTGCTACACTAGCGCATTATAATTCCGTTTCAAGAGCCATACGAGAGAAACCTAAGATATGAGAACGGTAAGATCTGCAGGACAACCGAACACGATACTTGATTCATAATGACATTCACGTAGAGCAACAATTCACTTCATTTTACAGACATTACACTGTATCTATTCTTCCCTGACTTTGTAATGTATTAAAGTCAATTACTGTTATATTTAAAGACACTAAATACTGATGACATCTAAGTATTTCTCTATAATCATATTTTTTCGATAAAGTACATGCTTGATGTACATACGTGATGTACGAACATGATAAAGTACATACATGATGTAAGAAAGTAAAAATGGAATGCATTAAATTAAGTTTAATTTTTGACTCAATTTTTCCTTACTTTCAATACATTAGCATAGTTTCCTTAAACAGCAGTGAATACAATTATCACAATAGTGTTGGACGTCATGATTAATAATCACCGTTTCCTGATACTTTCCTTCAAATTTTGTATATGATGTAGCATCCACTTGTTCGTGAGCTGCAACCTATTTTCCGCAACACAGTCCGTGTGGAACTCCAGAAGCGAGGGAAGCTTCGTTTGTGCTGTCAGTCTCAAGTCGCTAACTGCATATGTTGAATGAGTCAATAACTCAGTCGGAAGGACAGCGGAAGGGCGAATCTGCTCCATTAGTTCGCGAGTGTTGACAAATGAATGTCGGTGAGGAACATGGCGCGAAAGTACAATTTGGTTTTGGCCGACGCTTGTAACCGCATCGCACAGATTAGACTCTGGGTATCGTATTATATATTTTGCTCTGGTATGGGTACCAATAAGATCAGGAATTGCTTCCCAGGTAGCAGTACAGTTATATTTCTTTCGTGTCAGTAGAGGTATTGCTGACGAGTACCCAGATGTAAAGAAATGCCATTAACCCTATTTGCTTTTATTTAATGCCAATATAATGTTAGTGTAAACTTAGGTGTTGGAGAGTAATGTTATATGGAACTTAAAAATGCTTTTAAAAGCATTTTAAACAGAAATTTCAATGACTGGTGTTGACACACGAAAGTTTAGGTCACCGTGATCATTGGATACGAATCACCAAATGTACATAAGCTTAATATATTATTTGTAACTAGAGATGAGAATGTGATTCCTTTTTGATAAATCTCTCTAAATGTGGGGGATATTAATTATTGTTGTGTTCCGACGATAAGTATGATTTGTTTTTAATTTGTGAATCATCCTGATTTTTCAACACACTCAAAGCTCTTCACATTTAATAAATCTTCGGCATCGTACTCTACCCACTATGATGTTTTGTTGCATAAAATCACAAGCGTGTGCAGAAATAAAAATTCCAGAATATAAGTCGATAAGTTATTGACCAATTTTCTATGATACAGGAAAATCCGAGAAAATTATGAAATCAAAATCTACATGATATATGTTGTGTGAATGTCTTCTGGTAGTCACGAGACCTTGACGTTGCCTGTGGGACTTGCATACACCCATGGCCCAATGAGCTACAATGGGTGTAATTGATACCAGCAGAGTTACTCATGCGTGTCAGGTCACTGGTGAGATGTTCAACTAATGAGAGGTCATACACATGAAATTCTATCCCGTTGGTCTCCCAGTTGGAGAACCAAGAGGGTATGCACGGAATCCGGTCCACTTCGAGTAAAGTGTAACATGTAACAAGGGAAGTTTCAACAAGCGCAGCTCGCAAGTGGTCCTGACTTTTTCCAAATACTCAAACATATTGTCTGGAAGAGTATCTTGTAAAAAAATGTCCGCCACGATGGCATACTGGAAGGCACTGAAAAATTGCGGAAAACACATTATTTTCGCAAGCCGAAGAGCCATTTCTGTGGGTCTTGTACAGCCCTCAAGTATGAAGCGGTCGAGTATCGACAGCCGAATCATGTGGTTGAGCTTTGATTCGTCAGATTTCTAGATATCTTAACCATTCAGGGAGACATGAAAATGCAAACGAGTAAATTTTTTTCCCCTCACATTCAAGCAAAGTAATTGATTCAGTCAAGTAAATAGTAACACTATACTTGTAAGATCAGTTAAGTATGTTATTAATGTCCAAGTTTCTTTTTGCTATTTTTGTATTCAAATAAAATGTTAGATCTAAAATCAAAGGAATGTTTTATTTAAATATTGATACGGCTAAACATTACATTTAAAAATTATAATATAAGTAACGTATAGAAGAATATAAAAAGAGTGCATCACAATTCATTTCAGGTTTTTTCATTTGGGCAGATACAAGATAAATTATTTTCAGTACCACTAAAAATTCACCCGTTTTTTAATGTTATTTTATACGTCTTTATATGTCTAGTTTGTTATGGAGTTCTAGTACGTCTTATTGTAGAAAATGCGTATTCATTGTACACTTGAAACATTTTTTGTGTTGCAATTAAATACCGCTGGCACTTTAAACGATACTACGAAAACCAAATTTGCTTCCATATCTTAATATCACAAAGAGAGAAATAGAAATTTGTAATTAAGGTCCGAAAAATGTGTGAAAGATGTTAATTATAAAGTGATAGGTATTCGTGTTTTGTAATATTAAAGTGATTGAGTATCGGAGAATACTGAGGAGATATCACGGTACGCAATGCGAAACATTTGGCAGCGGTCGTTGACCTTCCACTTCACCAACTGTTTCGGTCTGTACTGGGAAGGGTTGCATTTCCTCATGATTTTCCAAAGTGTGAACGGAAAGAAGACGCCAAAAATTGGCAATTTTTTTTTCAGTGTCTTCCAGTGTGCCATCGTCACTAATAATTTGACGTCATAATAGTCAATATGTTTCAGTATTTGAAAAATCAGAACCACTGTCGACCTGCGCTTGTTGTAAGTTCCCTTGTAAGACCTTGGAGCCAAGTGACACGCCGTCATATTTAGACTTCCACCCGCACTCGGGGTTCTATGGGGGGGGGGGTGACTGCTTCTTTCCTCGCTACTCGTGGGACCACATATGGACACCTATAACGAAAGAATGGGGCAAGGGAATAGCAGTGCTCAGGGACTTCAATGAATGAAACCTGACTGTAGAAGATACTCACGGAGCTAGCAGTTCTAGCAAATGTACGGAGAGAGATTTGAGTACTAATCGTACAGGTACTTAGGTTTGTAAACATACTTCCGTTGTTTAACATAAAATATTTTGCATGTTAATTATTTAGTCTTCCAAGAGCTTACATTGTTTTGGGGGTAAGTTGTGGACGACCATAAAGGTATTTCAGGTCAAAATTAAGATCTGACACTGAAAGTGTCTCTACTGTACTCAGTAACCCCGAAAACTAGGACATTGATACTAATATCGACCATTTACGATAATTTTTCGTGTCATGCTCTTCCTAATTCTCATCTCTAGCGGTGAACGGTTATATAGCAGCATCAGAAATATGATTATTAATCTTAAAACCCCCGAAAACTATAGTTTCGATCTTAATATCTTACCTTTCCATTCCCAGCTCTAAGAATACCGTACTGCGATGCGGACTGAACTTGAATTTAACGGTATTAGCTGTATAATTGTGCACACCTCAGACACCCTAACAACTATGGACCAAATGCAAATCAGTTTATAAAAATGTTTTTTTCCCTCTTACCATCTTACCATTTTTCTTCTTACCATCCTTCCTATAGGGGGATAAGAAGTGTCTTTTTCGCCATGGTGGCTCAATTTTGACACACGATATCAGTAAAGTCCTATTCTGTATCTTTATCTTCTAAAAACGTTCCCATATGTGCCCAACAGATAGTTTGAAGCTATTTCCTTTCAAAACTTAGTTAAGTTCCGATAGTTTATGTCTATCATTTAAATATTGCAGTTTAGAAGTAAAATATTGTATCCCGTAAGAGAGAAATAGAATAGAAAATTCTTTAAACACTAGGACCCTTCCCCCTCCTTAAATATTTAAGAAATATAGAATGTTTTCCGTAACATTTAATCATTTCAGAAGAAGTGATGTGTAAAAAGGGGTGTTCGAACAATAAAGAACATTCAGGAAAAAAACGAAGTACGCCACAAATTGAACTGAAGGCGAAAACCTTCTCTATGGAGATGTAATATGATAAACTGTGCTGGACTAGAGTATATGAGAGTGCCCGGGAATTTGTAAGTCAATAGTCTATTTTGTAAGGGCCAGCTTAGATTTAACTAAAAAATCTGGTACTTCCAAGTAAGTTACAATTGTGACACCTGAAAGTGATGCTAAATTATTATGCAATGTCCTTGCTGAGGAAACAAGCAGTGAAGGTTGCATTCCTGCTACTTTTATTGATTGTTAGTCCTCAGTATTGACGTATGATGCGAAGTTGAACAGTAGGGTGACCAAGTGCAGCAACTTAAAAGCAAGGGTTCAAGCCTAAAGTGGGGGAGAATCTGCTGTCTCGGGGTGACTTGTGCTACGGGACTCCGTGTATGCAGATGCCAAGGGGAAACCTTGGTAAATCACGCTTTTTACTCGAGATGATGGATTGTTGACCTTCTCATCTTCTCTTTATGACGACTTAGAAATGGTTTTCGTATATTGATTGGTTATGAAATAATAGTCTCTAAGTTCGTGGTTTGATTCTCGAGTACCGCCTAAATACGGTAAAAGAAAGCTGACTGTATTTTTCACATGTGGTAGAAGCAAGTCTACTGAATGCGCTCTGCGGACAAATACATTAGAAGCAAGCTCATTAATGGCATATACTAGTCGTACTATATCTTATACGTTATATTAAAATAAGTTGGGAAGGGAGCTTTCACCCGAGTACCTCTATTCTATCGCACCCTCCGCCCCGCCACCCTTCGCCGCTCCGCCCGCTAAACAACGCGTCTCCGCTCGGCCGACGGGCCACACTAAGTCAAGAAGATGGAACAGAGCGAAGGAAGGTAGTATTTTATACCAATATATTAAATATATTGAGTTTGCCTGCAATAACAAGACATGGTTTACACCTATACGTCATAAAATTTATCACTGACCATGGTAACTTCAGTCAGTATTTAAAAGAATGGGCAAGAGAGATGATGATATGTGTCTGTGGTAAGGGAATCGAACCCCTGATCGCATTTTGATTGATTGTGATATTTATGGACACGAAAGATATAAATTTGTGAAAAGAATAAATCTTCATAGACTGACAAATTTCCAAGATAGACAAAGATGGATTGCGTCAAGGGATAGGCATGAAGATTTCGCAAGATATATAACATTTTTAGGAGTAATACGAGATGCAATAAAATATGGATAGGAGTGATTTCACATAAATGAAAGGAGAGAAAATGATGGAATTGAAAACAAAATAAATACAATGACCAGGAATCCCAGGTAATATCATCAAGGAACAGGATTGTAGAGAGTTCAAGAAAATAAATATTAAAAATATTCCATGTCAGTGTCTGAAATGTGTGCGTCAGTGTACATTCACATAGTGTTAATGAAAAAGTGTCATATTTGAACATTCAGAGGTGGAAATTCAGACAGTCCTAGCCCTTAATAGCAGGACGGATCGTCATTGTTCCTTTGCATCGATACCATTCCATGGATTCTTGGAAGTAAATATTCGAAAGGTTTTAGTTAGTTCATCAGGAACTTTTCCTGGGTAACGGATCACAGTTTTCGCTGGCAAAGAGAAACGGTGTCGCTGTCTAGTGGTGGATCCTAGGAACAGAGAATTCCATTCACTGCCATACTCGGTGTGGCAGGTCAGTTTTTTTTTCATTAAAACCGTTACTATTGTCTAGTGCGTCCAAATTTCCCTCTTATTTGGTCTGTGAAAGTGATTTTTAAATATCTGAAACGGACTTGATTAGCACTACTGCTTTCATTGACATAAAAGTATTCGACTGATAAATGGTGTTCACCTAGTGATCAATCGGTGATTCAATCAAATGTAACCTTTTACTATATTCAACACAATCACACTTCCACGTTCGCAATATCCATTCTAACGAGTAATCAAAAACTTTCGTTAACACCCATATAAACATAAACATAAACTTTACTGCCGAAAGCAATTACAAACTGCGAATAACCACGTGGGGGACAGTAAACTAATTTACTCTCCGGAAGCAAGCAAGGGACCATCCCATCAATTCCAATCAAGGGTCCCAAGGAATAGGCGAATATAACATTTCAACACGCTCATAACAATAAAATTAGTTCGGTACGTGTTATAATATTAACATAATACTAACAAATTTGTTTTTAATAAAACATAAGAAAGTAGTTTCACAAGTACGTATTATTATCAAACTATAGATTATTCGAGATTTATTATTTCAATACATGCCGCCCCTAAGCAAGAGCTTAGCGAGTCCGCACAAAAAATCCGCCTCTACACGAAGAAAAACCCGGGTTAGAAAGTTTTAATATTTTAGTAACATCCCAATTTGTGGTTCCTGAGCGCCCTAAGAAATCCCCATTCATCGTTTCATCCGTGTCGCCTTCCTCACAGCCGAAGTACGCGCGACAGCGCATCCCGGAGCCGCGCGTCGCCGTGCAGTGGCGTCCGGGATGCCTGGCGTTCGTCCCGACGCACCCGCGCAGTTCCTGCGCCTGGCGGGCGAAAACCCCGGGACAAAGGCCGTGCCATCCATATGCATGTATGCTAAACGACAGCTTTATTATTTAGTTGAATGACAATCTCGCTTACGGGGATGGGGGCAGCACAAATGATGCGCAGATTTCATTACGCACTCCCATATATACTGCAATATTCAGTTAGCTTTGTTGAGAGATGCGTAACCAACCACCCTATTGTAAAGAGCACCGCAGCCACTTTTGGACCTGAAAATTCACTGCGTTGGTTTGTTGTCATTCTAGGACTGCAGTCAGAAGCGCTACTTGCTAAAGAGTTTGGGGTTTTAGACCGAGAATCTACATTAATCGATTATTTTTTGTGAAGGGAAAATATTCGAAGTACGGTAATATGCTAATGTGCGTAAGAGTTTGAATATTCGATCTCGACTCAAGCTTCAAGGGGGGTATCAACACAATACTTGAACTCAACATTTCTCTTTATAGTTGTCATGGAGCAATGAGCAACGCAACCAACGACGACAATCTCCGTAGTTAGATATCGATCGGTATTCCATAATGGAATAAGACACTCCATATCTCGTAAACACACAAAAAGTGAGGCCCGTATTCTCGAGTTGTGGGTTCATTATCTTTAAACATGAACAAAGACTATGTACATACATTTTCAAAGAAGAAGTATTATTCTTAATTGTTCAGTTTTTATGTTTAGAAATGTTTCTGATAATATCTTCCAAGTGCCTTGAAAAATATTTTTGTAATGCTATTTACACTAAATACTGTTGGTAGAACAAGTGTTCATACGTCACACATTTATTTTCTGTAATTCTAATTGAAACAATCAACTACTATTATTTCATTATTTCATTTTGCATTACGGTGAATCAGTTCTACAGTATTTATGCCAGCACGGCACAAGGGTTTCTTTATGTTTGCGTATATTGTAAAATTTCACCCTATTTAAACTAAGACATGTTTATTCAAGCTGCAGCTCGAAGTTCAAAACTTCTTCTATTTACAACAGTATCAGTTTCAATGATTCTTGTGAGATGTATTAACGTGAATATATTCCTTATTGTACACTACTGATAACATAAAAGGGCCCATTTATTTTTCCAAGTCCCACGCTCTGACCAGTTTTGGATCTGTTAGGTTTGCAACACCTCTCTCCTCTTTCTTCCCCTTCGACAGGGGAAGTTTCGTTCGACCAATCGTAGGTCTATTTGAAACGGCGCCCATATTTGGAAGACTAAAGATTTACCGCTGATAAATCGTAACGATATAAAATGTTTCATTACACCGCTATTAAAGAAATATTTTGTATTTTTTTATTATACACATTTTGGACTTCTATAACAAAAATATTCTGTATATTCTTGACTTCAATAAACTTTACCATTCTCTATATTTAAACGACATCTCGAGATTCGTTATCTCACAAGGTCTTCATAGACAATGTAAAAGATATTAGAGTTTCTGTAAAAAACGTTTGCGTAATACTGTGATAAAATATAGTTTTAAACAGAATTTGAATATAATTGCAAGATATCGTATGGAATTGGTATAATTCAAATCACAAATTACTTATAAATATTAATATAATTTTTTATATTTATACAGTGAAGTAAAGAAATCAAATCTCATTGCCTACAAATGATGTGTATTGTCGAAAGTAATTTCACATAATTTGCGATTCTCTTAAGTTT
>NNCF01131346.1:31950-118288 GCA_002313205.1 Laupala kohalensis | reverse complement strand
TATATATATAATCTTCTGAAAACGATGAAATGGGTTTTTTAAGTTGTCAAATGTTTAAACATTATATCAAAATCTACAAGAGAAAAAAACACGAAAGTCTAACATTAAGAAATACAAATTTAAACAAGTAGTAACGGAAAATTTCCAAAAGTTGCAATAGATGTTTATATGATTCAAAGTGTGTCAATGTTAGCACTATTGGTTACCTCTGCCCACGTCTGGATTAGGTGTTTCAACTGTCGCATCAGTCTGCATTTCTTTTCTTGTAAATCATGTTTTTTTAGGAAAACCCTTCCAAATAGGAAATTTCTCATCAATAGTCAGTTGTTTAATTACTTGTACCATAGTTTTGAACTATTCCCAGAACGTAAGAGTAAGAAAACACTAAACGAAAGTTCCTTTGGACTGTAATATTTCCTTTTTTTAACTCGGCAAACCATACGGTGCTTATTCGTACATGTGTGCAATTGCACTGACTGGTGAAAGCGTTATAACAGAGAGGAATTATTTCTGTACATCGCCTGACAAACAGTAATGAATGAGTCACATATTAGAACCAGTAGTGCAAAACCATTGCACTCATATTTTCTCCCAAGTACTTATAAAAACCCTCTATTTATAGTGTGCAAATCGAAAATATTAAACACTCCAAATCATCTTTATAATGTGCAAACAAGAAGTTACACTATGAGAGACTTAGGGGAACTTAGTTTGTATGTACTACGTAATGAGAAATTAAAACCTTCGAAAGGTGAACGGAAAAATTATCTGGAAGAATTATATTATTTCTTCAATAACGTTGCGATTTCTTTTGAATTATTCTACTTTTTTCGAAGAACCGTATTGGAGAACTATAACAAGCTACAATCTTTATTCAAGCATAGAGAGGGTTCAAAGTCCAGCGTTTTCGGAACACCAACAACAATTGAACAGTAAGAAATAAGTTCACACCATGAGATTTAAGTAGAATAATACTACCTACCACCATATATAAAAAGCTATGAAGCTGATTACATAAGAAGCGTGAATAATAACTGAGGAAATAATATTCGATGATGACATAGTAATGAGATTTGGAAATAATCTCATTAAGAAATTTTTACAGAATATAGTTTTTGTTATTTAATCACAAAACTCACATTCGACTATCATTGAGGGTATGATATCCACAAAAACTAATTCTAAAGTTGCGTTTTAAATTTTTAAATGAGATCACACCCATCAAAGACACATAAATAATAATTGAAATGTAATATCACATTTAATTTTCGAGTATCAATGTTGAATACGCGGTTTGTTGTCGTATGAAATATGTATTCGACCTCGTGATCAATTGACTTAAAATCTGTAGGAGAAGATCCTCCGAATGGAGAAGAAAATGTTTCCGTCTCGTTTCCGTGTCCTCCGGAAGAGTGGAGAAGGGTGTGGAAAAGGGAGAGGCAAAGCGATGTCGTGGCGTGGGTGACGCCAATGAGGAGCATAATTCTCTTCCTTAATCCCACCATGTTCACAGTTCTTTCCCTCGAGCTGAATTTACTAATACGCGGTGAGCGGCGGTCTTTTACGCTGAGATTTGGAGGTAGGAGAGTTGAGGTGAAATTGATTATTGATGAGACGTCTCAAGATTAATTTACTCCGGGTGAGCTGGAAACAGTTTAAGAAAATGCCTGAACCAGGTCTAATTACTATAACGAAATTAATGACGTTTTCGTTGATACTTTGTTTCTATAAGAAAATGGGAGCAATTCCAGATATTTTGGGGGTAAAAGCACTAGGCACACTAAGAAAACACTTAATATTTACAACAAATACTGTAGGACTTTGAAAATAACTAACAACAGATTGTCATCAAAACATCATTAGTTTTACATTGCTATTAAATATTTTATTAATTAACTCTGATAAAATGGTGTTTACATGATGGGAGCGTATTCTTGGATCAACTGTAAGGACATGAGGAAAATTCCAGGGTCTTTATTTTCTCCCGGAAATATTACTATTTTCCATTTTAAACTCCCCTTACAAATTCGAAAAAGGGACGTTCCTTGAGTTCCTGATTACGGAGAGGATTAAGAATACGCGAAGTATCTCTGTTGTCTATGACATTGCAAACGTAAAGAAAAATTTTGGAAGAACATACGCAGGAAGCAGTTCCAGGTGATTAGGGATCCATGTGTAGTATGTTTTATGTATTTTATGTTTTTAGAATATTTTTGTTACGAACTTTTAAAACCAAGTAAAAGCTTTAATTGGTAAAAATTCAGAGAAGTTGTATTTTTATTTTTTGGTATTCCCTTTACTTTTAAATCGTTTATTATGTGTGTGTTTTGTGGTGAGGTTTAAGCCACGAGATGTGCTTTCAACCATTACTCGCGTAAATAAATTGGAAAGTGGAGATGTTGGGTTGCTGGTGAACTCATGGTACTAATCGAGTAGCTGAGGGATCCCAGCTGAAAACCTCTCCAAGTTCAACCGAGTTGAACACGCGATCTCTCTCAGTGGTATGCTGGACAAGGACGCTACCACCATGTCACCGCGGTCGGTGAGTTTACGGGAAGTGTTATCGCGTATTTACTTTTTGGGAGTGGGCAGAAATTCGCCAAACCTACGGCAATAACCGGCCGCATGCGTCCACGTGCAACATCATTTGCAATGTTTACCTTAAGAGAAGTCGCTCCAATACAACCCAATGGACAGGGAACCGACACTTTGCTCTCGTATTCACGATCCGTTCCCTCGCTTTTTATTTTGTCTCGCGTAGCTCCGCCAGGGCACGCGGTCGCAGTAAGAATCTATCCGGCCGAGGAGTGAGCGTCCATCAAGGAGTTTACGGCCGTCGCTAACGCCGCGTCGCATGAGCGCCCGAGCCACCGGACGACAAGCAGTTTTAAAAGCGCTGATACGCGCACCGGTGTAACGCCACACTCTGTGTCGTCAAGTGCGGGTGCAGGACGGTCCAATGAAGGTCGCGAGAATGGAGACATTGGAGATCTCGCCTCACGCGAGGACACAGGAGACTTGATCATTCTTTGCATCTCGGGAACTATAATATAGTTTATAAAGGTTATATATTTTGCGGGTAAATATCCCCAGCAAAAAGTTCCCTCTGGAATGTTGCTTTCCTGTATTCTTCAGTAATACGTGCAATTGAAAACATTTATCATACGAATAATTTAATTATTAACAGACTAACCATCCACGCATTAAAATAAATTATCTTTTCATATCAACAAAATGTTGAGCTGTTCCTTTATTAAAGCAAATAGCTTCTATAAGAGTGCCTTCCTTCATCACGCTTCCTATAGGACGTTGATGACGGTTCCAATACGACTGGAAATACTGACTAGAGGTTGGCAACACACGTGACGGTGAGGAGTTTCCAGCAAGAGGAGAAGACCAGCGATCGACAACAAACAGCACGGAATCTGCATTTCAAATATTTTTAGCAAGCTACACGATGGAAAAAAATACTGTAATAGAGACGTTATAAAAGAGTTCAATAGCCACAAATAAATCACGTGTTTGAATGATAATGTTTGATTAAAGAAAATTGTAGTGCAGTTTTCTTGGAAAGGAACCTATAATATAACGAAGTTAGGAACCATGAAATACGAATTATCAGAACGATTTTAATTTAAATATAATTCCCACAAATTACCATGTGTTGATTTCACAAAATTCTTACATTACCGTTGACTCTAAATTGAATGATTGTCGTCTTTGTGAAACGAGATATCTCCTTTAGGACACAGTGTATTAGCGATTACCATACCACCATGAAAATTTCAGAAGGATTTGTCTAACAGGTGGAAAGAAAATTCTAATTTTTTGTTCGCCATGCAGTAAAAAAACCTTTTTATGATTATGTTTCTATTTTCAAGAAATCTACAGATCCTAATTATTTTAGTAATCTTTAAAATGTTTCGAAAATGTGCATCTTACGTGATTTGAATTCCTTGCTTCAAATTTACTTTCTTCAATATTGTCAAAAAATATTTGTTTATTTATAATAATTATTTGGTTATGTTTCAAGTATCTATATTAATAATATCTTTTATTTTAGAGCACCGTGAGTATATTTTTTGACTCATGTATAAAAGAATGCGAGGTAAAGTTCATAATAATAGTAAAAATTGCTACGTGTCCTTATATGAGCAACGAACAATCTTCCCAGACCACGTATTAAAAATAATTATAGTAATAATTAATGAAAGACATGTATTTTACTACCGATAATCCCGAAAAATTAAATTATTTGGGAGATGAAACACTGAAGGTGAGTGTACTGCGGTTCAATATATCATATTTTAGTGAGAATCATTTTCGTTCTATTCCTCTGCGTATTAATTATTTTGCTTTTCACAAAGGGACGATCTCTCTTGTAACATTATTTTGAAGAAAATGAAATAATTAGTTCAACATTACATGACGAAATTTACTTTTTCCTGAAAATTTCGTAAGTGGGAAGAAGCCATCAATCCAATTAAGGAAGTTGTACATACCAAAACAAAATTAATTATCTAATAAATATATAATAACTGATGAATGATAAAATATAAAGAGTTATTATGTTGCTCATGTTAGTACGAGCAACATAGAAAAGCCTTATAATTTATCATTCTTTCATAATGTTGCCAACATCCCACAACTATCGAGTATAGAAAAATCTAACGAAATTTCTGGAGAATCGTAATTTATATGTATGGGGATTAATTAATACACTTAGGAATAAATATCTTGCTGTAGGTCCTACATTCTATGTATTTTACATAATGAATGGTTTGCGGTAAATGATATATTGCTGGCATGTATTATGAATCCAATAAACTACCAAAGTACTATTCCAGGTATTTCCGCTAATATCAACCTGCACGTACTGAATCCCGAACTCACCGTCGCGTGCACAGAACAACGAGTCGTTCCACTGCCACCAGCGAAAGAGGCGGGGCGCGACGCAACTGTATTTCGACGTTACTTTGTGTGCCGTATTGTCCGGGACGAGCCTTAAAACCGACCGTGTTAGCGCAGCCCTCCCGTCTACGTGCGTCTCCGCCCTGTGACCCGGCGCCGAGGGCTTTCACGGCGAGGGCGGGAGGACGAGCGATCGTATATTGCGTCGTGAGGATCGGTCCTTCCCTGCTGCTCCTAGTGTCCTCACTGCGGCAGCCTCCGATTGCAGAGCTCTTTGCTGGAGGTGACAGTTCTCGAGGCAGAAGATCTCAAATGTAACCATCCTTATTTTTTTGTTTTTCAATGATAGTGGACCAGAAAAAGCTGGAGATTTTGTGTTTTCTGCTCTTGTACGAGAAATGTTTCTGAACTGACTCACGTGTCATCCGGTTTCATACGATGAAACAGAAAACTATTCGAACCAAGAATAATTGTAGCACAAGGATATGTGATTAACGCACATTAGGAACTTGGTATTGGAGTATGTAAGAGTTTTGGATAGAGAAGGAAACGATTATGAACGGTGCAAGTCTTAATTGTTTTTTTTTATAAAGAATACAAAAGACTATACATTTGAGCATGTATTGGAAAATAATATTGGAAATACCTAGGTTGTTCTTTTCATAATCGGCCATAAAAAATCAACCGTTTCAAATTGACTAAAAACTTGAATTTCGGATCATTTCCATTTAGAATTAAAATAGATCTCATTTATTCTATATTTTTCATTATTTCACATTACATAACTCCAAATCCATTTTATGCAAAAGTTAAGTCTGCGAGTGCGTTAAACACGACATAACAAAAAATCTGTACTACAACGAGTTATTACTCTTCCATACCCGTTTGATTTTGATTGCTTAGGGTCCATGGTAGTGTGGCAATCCATAAAATTCCTCACTTTGGTTCACCAAAAGACATTGCAAAAACATAGAAGATGATACATTTTTTTTCGAAATTCAATTCCCTAAATACATCATCGCTTTCCGAAATTTTCAGCCAAAATACTCCTAAAATCTGAAATTGGTATCAGTTACAATTTTAGAAAAAGACATTTTAAATTGAAAAAATATACAGTTATTTAACAAAAGATATTTATTTTCGTAAGTTTTGTTAAATTTGTAAATAACCTATGTTGTACTATATGCACAACTAAAATTAATTAAATTTGATCATGTTTATGATGGTTATTTGATAAAAATAATAACTAATAACTATTACATTATATATTATTAAATATTATTATTTATTAAATATTATACATTTAGATTTATATACAGTTTTTCTAAACTACACGTCTAGGACTTTTGGAGCTCGAAATTTCATTGGAAGCTAAGAAATGTAGACGAATATAAAAGTATTATTCTAAGTAACATTCTTCTGAATTTTCCACCTCATAAAGTCATAAATATTTTGAAGGGACATTGTTTTATTCAATGGAAGAGATGTTACAATTTTTCATAGTTACTGAATTTTAAAACAACTAATGAAGTTCTGCTCCGCCAATATGTTTCCTAGTACTTTATCCCGCTACGGCTGCTAGAAGCGGTGTGGAGAATGTGATATTTTAGTTCAATGTCACACAAAAGTAATTTGTTCCCTTAATTATATATTGTCCACATTTTGTTATGTATTGAATTTATTTCCACTAATATAACGAAATATAATCGCCAAAAGCAATAGTGCTTCTTAATTTGGAAATTTGTGCTTCATTCCAATGCAGGCAGGTATCGTAATGGATTCTTACGATTCAACAAATCTTAATACTCGTGTACGAGCTGCTGTAGATAAAACAATGCACATGATTTATCTTACGTTAGTTTAACTGGTTGCAAGAATTGCACCGCAAAAGGCGCAGTCACACATATTGAACAAGGAGGTGATAGGAATGATATAGGGAAAACAAATGAAATACAAATATATCATTCATTAATAGTGAAACCTTGAACAAACACACATTAAGGTATTATTGTGTTGACTGAAGTCAAGTTGCCAACTATTCACGAAACTTGGAAATATTCACAAAATAAGTTCTTATTAATTAATAATTCATTCTACTGATTTTTTAAATATTGGATGAGAACAATTATTTTGTGATATTAAAACTTGATGATTAATTCAGACTGTCGTAGGACTACTTCTTTGACAAAGATTGTATTGTCTTCAGTCATGAGATGCGGTCACCGCTTCCGTCAGAAAAGTATTTTCAACAGTTTTTGGTGAATTATTCTTGAAAATGCCCCGTAATATTAAAATTTTAACGTCATTGCGTTTCTAATTTCATTTGCTATATTTTAGTACGGTTTTTTAAGCTATGTAAACCGGTACATTTGCCAAAATATTTAAAAAAACATGAGCCCGCGAAAGTTTTCCGTATAATTTAATAATACCATAGTAATTTAAAGTCAAATAATTCAAAATTTTCGCCACAAGGGAACAAAAATTCATCGCAGCTGGGTAAAGAATGGTTCAAACAATAATTTAAAACATTTTTGGGGGTTCTTAAGGCTAGTCGCCCTGAGGCACATAATACTTTAAATCGAATTAAAATTGTATATATAGACTCTGGGAAACGAAAAACTGATCAAGGGTGATAGAAAGAAAGATTTTTTTAAAAATTCAGTATATATTTTGGTAGCAGTAAGAAACGTCGGAAGACACAACTCTACTGTTACTTTGCAGAAAAACCTAATGAATCTTCATGATTTCACACATTCAACTTTGCATGTTTATCGACAAACTATTGGTTAAGGAGAAAAAGATTATTGGATAAAGTGTCTAAATATTTTATTAACATAAATTAATACTAAATAAATACAAAAGATTTACCACCCAGAACAAAAACAAATTACACTAAATTAAATTTCAGATTTAGCGTACTATTACAATTGTCTATTAAATGACCATAGAAGAGAGTGTCTTTAAATAATTTCAATAAATATTTGACTCTACAAATAAAAACAGTCATATAAAGATATACAACTCTATTGTTGTTTTGCAGAAAAACAACAAGAATAATACATTTATTGTCAAAAAAGCAGTTACAAACTGCGTATGGCCACATGGAGGACAACGAGATAATTTATTCATACAAAATAAGTGTTCATAATTACAATAACTCAACTTGGTATGTTTAACGTTTTACGAATGGTTAAGGAAAAAATTGGATTTTTGATAAAGTTATCGTAATCTTATACTATGTTATCGCAAAACATTTCATTAAAAGTACTGAATTACAGGTGCAACTCTAGTGTTGCGTTGAACAAAAACATATGAAATAAAATATTAGATTTAGAGTCGCTGCTATAAAAACTAACAAGGAGCTGCAGAAAAAAATGTAGGGCTCTAATGACCTCGCTGTTGACGAGCCCTAAAGCCCCACAAAAAAAAAGAAGTAAAATAACCGTTCACTAAATATAACAGTGAAACTCAAACACTGTACGAAGAGTAACAAATTATCAAAAGTGTCGTCTAGAACAAAACATGTAAACCCAACTTAAACAATAAGATTTAGGGTTGCCATAATAAAAACTAATATAGAACTGAAGAATATTATTTCTATAAAATTTCATATGTTATTTATAAGAAAAATCAACATTATTATTAAATCTTAGACTTAACTTAAATATTTTTCTTATAATTAAGGAAAAATTGGTTTTTCCTATAACATTTCTAATATTTTGTTATAGTAAACAATGCAAGTGAAATCGAATGCAAGTGTTGTTCAGAGCAATGATGATTAACACAAATTAAATTAGAGACAAAAACATAAAAAAATTGACAATCTTGAACAAATATATATATATATATATATATANTATATACAGTAATTTTTTCAAAAAAGAATGCATTGTTTATAAATATATACATACGTACAAGAACACTATTGTGAAAATACTAAACAAAACTATGACAAATTTTATACATTTTCTTGGTTACTAACTAACATACAGAAATATAATTATATAGGTAAATCAAGAGACTTCAGAAATGAGTACACAAGGTCTAAATAAGTACTTTGAGCAGATCCTCAACACTAGCTTGTTTTAATTACCATATTTTTAGTGTTTTTGAAAAGAGTTTTATATTTTTACTATGTTTTATATCAGGTGATAAACAGTTGTAGCATTTTGGCCCTAAGAATACAAAACCTGTTCTGAAAAAGGTTTTATATACCTTAGGTCGTACTACTTACCCTCGAGTATCAGCTTGGCTCTAGAGCTGCTCAGTGCAAATAAAATTAGAGATTTATCGTTGCCATTATTAAAAAACCTATTGAAGAACACTATAAAAATGTTTTTATAACATTTCATATATCACTTATTAGAGGAATCAAGAAGAAACATACCATGTCGACGTCCACAGGCAAATTGTTCCAGTCCCTGATTGATCTTTTGAGAAACGAGTATTTTCCTTCGTCTTTTTTTTTTTGTTTCCTTTCACGAATTTTAAAAAGTTAACTAACATTTCTGGAAAAAGTATTTGCACAATAAAAAGTTTAAAAATTTGTTATAGGTAATAAAAAAATGATGTCGTGTTATAGAATAAAATATAATCTGTATAACAAATTTACAAAATTTGAACATTAAGAGGTACAACGCTATTGTTGCAATTGAGAAACACATATTCAGTCTTTATAAGAATCAGAGATTTATTTTCCCGTATTTAAATGCCAACTAATAATTCAGGAAGAAACAGTTTTTATAATAACATATATTTTATTATACTTAACAATACAAATCGAATCAAATTACCAGTGTAAAGCTAGTGCTACCCAGAGTAAAATTACCCAAAAATAAATCTTTGATTTTCAATTGCAACTATAAAAATTTATTACATAACTAAACAAAAATTATATCTATAAAATTTATTACAAATAATAACAAATTGCGACATTAAGACGCACATTGAATTGTTGCTATTTGGAAGACACATATTGAGTCTTTAAAAAAAATAAAGGTTAAACTTAGTATGCTTAAATACTAATTAATTACTGAGGAAAAAAAGTTCTCAGGATAACATGGGTGATATTTTATTACTGTTAAAAATTATAATGAAATCGCATAACCAGCTACGCGCCAGAGCAGTACAGTGCGAAAACATATTCAACCCAAATAAAATGTTACGTGAATCTTGCCATTATAAAGAATCTATTCAAAAACTAGAGAAAAGTAGTTTCTAAAAACTTTCAAGTAATATTAATTACAAAAAATTAAATTTGTAGCAATAAGATCTATGACGCTATTGTTCTAATGCATAAACATATATTTATAAACATTATAGATTTAAATATTACGTCATTTCACTTTCTGATGGTCTATATAATATATTAATGTTATTTTCGATATGCAGAAACATTAAAGACAATACTGAATTATTATCAAGATCACATGATGGAAAAAATTACATTTTCATTGTAGTTGAGAACAACAACGAAATATTATTTATATCATAACAGTAAAAATTTGTAAATAAAAATAAGCAAATATGAAACTTACAAAAGGTTGATATGCCAGTAACAAGTGTTGTGAGATATCACATGTCAAATTCTAAAAACGGTTATAATTGTTTATGGTGTTGTTGATTTTTACATGCAGATTCATATATTAGCCGTTTGTAGTAGTTCTCTTCTACGTCAATAGTCTTCGCATTCTCGAAATTTATCTTATGGATCCATCTTAACTATCCCACTCTTTCTAGTGTCTGTACTATTACCCACCATTCTCATATATTCCTTAATTCTAATAGAAAAATTTCTTTTGGTCTGATCTATGTATACATTAGTACAGTTGTTAATATAATTTTGTATACTATACCAACATTATCCACCATCTTTAATTGGTCTTTATCGCTCTTAGCATATGTTTGTTTTTTCTTTCCAAATTTGAATGTTTATTTTCATATTGTATTGTTTACACATTCTATATATCTCTGAATTTATTTTGAGAATGTATGGCAATATCAAACATTTATTGGTAGTTANTATTACTTCATATTGCAGAACCATATACTGAATTACATATTAACTAAGTAAAATTAAATATTAACTTAATTAGTAATATTAATAAATAACTCATAGAAAATACATTTTGTCTATTAGATGTGATTACACTAAATGGAATAGAGATATTAGCGAAGCGATAGTGCCGCCCAGAGCAAAAAAAGTATTAAAATTTAATTAAATATTATATTTACCGTAGCTAATCTAAGACACAAAGACGGAACTAAAGAAGAATTGTATTTATTAAATTTCATACAATATTTATTAGAAATATCAAATATTTCAACTCTATGACGTATAACGCCATGGTTTTCATGCTGAAGAACATGTTGAATCATTATAAATATTGAGAATATTGAACATAAATGTGAGTCAAAGCGTCACCTGTTCATTTAGCTGACGACAGAGAGAGATGCAGTTGCCATCTTTCCATCATGTCTCATGTGATGCGAAAACGAAACATAAGACTTGTGTTTCGCGTTGATATGTCACTTATTTAATTAATGCATTTTAAATGTATAAGTAAATAAGCTATTTACTACATGATCCAGACACACATGAAGTCAACCTTGAGCCATTGATTCTCAAAAATGTTGACAATCCGGGCCAAGCCCTGGGAGTTGGCAAGTTACAAAGAGGTGATTAGAGATTATGAATTCACTGTCAACAGCTGGACTGAAAAGCATTAATATTTTAATCGTTAATTAACGAAATTAACATTTTGTTTTACTTTCAAATTTTTGAGTAGATTTCTAAAACCATTGAGGCTTTTATTAACTTCCGTTACATTTATCTTCCGTTAACTGAAGACCGTTAATTATTTTCAAAGCTGTGTGCCCAAGGTGGCGCCTGGTCAGAAATTTTTCTCACATCGTCTGAACCGACGATTTGTTATTGCTCAAGGCCATCGGGGGTGCCCGTCCTTTCCCGTGAAATGTCAATAAATGCTCGGACGTTATATGCTTTTGCCTCAGTGAATGGCCAAGGTTCAATATCTCAGTACGGTCTGAGATTCCCGCGCTATGAGTCGTATGAAGGACCAGTTACTGGAAATGAGTGTTCCTCAAGGGCACATCGGGTGACGCAAAGTCGTGGGAACAAGGGTTAGTCAGAAAAGGTTGATACGCGCCATGGCCATGTAATTAGGTTTACACTTGGACGCCATTCGTGAATAATATACAGAAAAGTAAGAAAATTCAGTGGTTTGCGACGACCCCTCTGGTGATCCCCCCTCCAAGGGCTCTAATGACCTTGCCGTTGACAATAAAAAAAAACAAAAAATTCCCCCTCCGACTCGCGAACTGACCTTTAATTCAACATGGGCAGAGAGGACGGAAAGGAATAGAAAAAAGTATAACTATAATTCAGTTGACGATCTTTACAACGTTACATAAATGCGAGCAAGAAAACATTGTAGTACCGTTTGACAGTTTTATATATTATTAAGGTATATATTATGCATCGTAAACATGATCCCTCTCAGAGTAAAATATTCATGAAGGGGAAAATGCACCCTATGTAAGGTGATCTCGTATGAGGAATATATTCTCTTGCTTCTTCAAATTTAAGAAATAAGGAACATAATAAACATAACTTATTTTTTCATATACATTCTCTACCAGGCCTAGCCTACCTCCACTATACCAAAATTTTAATTAACCTTTGAGTGTTTGACTAAGAATAGAAACCTTGACTATTTGACTAATTTAACTTATAAGTTAACGGTTTTACGTTAAATTTCTGACAACAAACTAACGCTTTAACGATGAACGAAGTTAACTTCTTGAGTAGCGGAGAAACGGTTAACGAAGTTGAATTTCAGATTCCATTATTCTTCGTTGGTTTGTGCCACCTCTCCCCAAGAGCTGTGTTCGATTTCCCTTTAGACCTCTAGTTATTCAAACGCTCCTCGCATGACATGAGCGAGGACATTTTGCAAACACGTGCGTAGTAAAATTATTTCATCCTATCGGTATAAAAGTTTCATGTCTCACCACATACGACAGTAATCTACGAGTCCTTCAATATTCGGATATAAAACTGGAACCCAAAGGGTCCAGAGCATGGCTTTCAGAGAGGAAAGGAGCCCAGAGACAAAAGGTTTTACAGCTGTTGCTTTTATTAGAAACAAAACTCAAAGAAACATAAAATGGAGAATAGTGGAAACGTGAGCGCTTATTGGGTGGAGACAGTGATGAAGGAAGTAGGGTGGGAAGGGCGCAATTGATTTTGGAGCGAAAGAACAAAATTCATCTTTCCGTGGACAAAATTTTTGTTGCAGCACAATTTTGATAATCCCTCTACAACGACTTCACGTTCATGTTTATCAGAAGAGGTAGCTTTAATGATAGGCAGAAGTTTTCTCCAAATTGTTATTCTTGACAGTTGATCGTGGAAACTTTTGGGTCTTTTTATTATTATTAAAAAACTTTGTTTTAAATCATAATTTAATAAATAAATTTAATAAATAAATTTAATAAATAATAATTTAATAAACGATTTGTTAAAAAACTTTTAACTATATTCTGTATCAACATGGGTACTCCTAACAGTCACATTTTATAGAGTAAGCCCTCATACCAGATCCTATCGATGGCTTGTGATACGTCTAAGAAAACAGTTCGGGTGTATTGCTTAGACCCGAAAGATTTGGCAATGAATTCAGTTAGTCTGAGAACTTGGTGAGTGGTCGAATGCCTTTCTCCGAATCCAAATTGCACTGACAGGATAACATGCGTTTCGGTTAAGAATTCGTTGAGTCTTTTCTTTAGAAGTTTTTCAAATGTTTTAATGATCGAGGGAAGCAGTGATATTGGTCTGAAACTTTTTGGAGAACTTAAATCTTTTCCTGGTTTGTGGATTGGTTTATCTCTGCATGTTTCCAGGTTGTGGGAGAGTAACCTATTCTTAATGCTGCATTGAACACTGCGCAAATATATGTGCTTGCTTTATTTGGCATTTCTTTTAAGACTTTGTTTGTAATTTGATCACGACCAGCAGAATTGTTCGGACCGAGGACTTTTAGTTGTTGCTCTATTTCTTTGGGATAAATGAATTTTGTTGGAAGATCAGCAGTAAATTCGGTTTTTCGTATTTCTTCAACTAAGTTGCCGTTAAATTTTATGAATTTAATGGGTTTATTAACAAAAGAAGATGCAAAGTGACTTGATAATAATTCTGCTTTATGAATATCAGTCGCTGCCATACTTATTTGATCCGTTAATGGCGGTATGTTTTGTATTTCGCGTTATAACCGTTTCACTGCTATCCATTGCGCTCGAGGTAGGATGAATTTGGGCGAGAGAGAATTGAAAATTTTTAAACCGAAATGTTTCAACGTGTTCGTGAATTACTCCCTAGTCGGTTGAGACTTCTTTTACTTTCTTCTGAGGGGTATTTTTACCATGACCGTCTAAGGAGCCTTTTCCTTTTTATTAGGTTTTGTATAAAGCCTGGTATTTTGTTTATTTTTCATTTTGAAGTCGCGATTTGTTGTTAAGTAAGAGTTACTTACAGAATCTTCTATAATTGATGTCAGGCTGATTATTGACATGTCAATTTTTTCACTAGAATCTAAATGGGTGGGTATGTTAAATTTTTTTGTCATGAGTGTACGGGATTTTTACACAATTTACTGTTCACTTAGTTATTTGAGACCTACTTGGCTTGGGTAGAACATTAGCGTAAAATGTGATTACAACTGGCGTATAATCAGAATTTAACTCTGTTAGGGTGTGTTGAAATAGTTGTCCATTGAAGTTTTTGAAAGCACTAAGTCCAATATATCAGGATTGAATTTCTTGTTATATGGGTGATGAGTTGGTGAGTTTGGAGAATGAAGTTATTATGTGACGTTGTTACTACTTTGTTTTTTGCCTGCTCTATTGGTTGATTTATAATCCCGGCGGGTGTGTTTTGAATTGAGATCTCCACATACTAGCACAGGGTTTTACCCTGATATATGCGTTAGTATATTATTTTCGTTAAATTGTTTGCTAGGGGGACTGTAAATACATCTAATAGATATGTTCGGTGTATCTTCCTGATTTACAGTTATTCCTATAACTTCTACTTGAGTATCTGAAAAATTTTGAATTTGATCATGCTGTAATGAAGAGCGAATTATAATAGCTACACCCCCTGAAGGTTTAGTGCTTAGTCTGTCTTTTCGATAAATATCGTAGCCTGCTATTTTGAACTTGTTCGAGGCATTTAGGTGTGTTTCTGACAAACACGCTATATCAATGTTATAATATTGTATGAAGTGTGTGAATTCTTCCTTCTGTCTTATTAGACCATTTGCATTACAGTTTAATAAAATTAAATTTGTTTTATTTGAAAACATTTCCTGTTATTAGGGGTAGAATTACTTGAATAGTGGATTGTATTATTGTTTGGATCTGAGGTATATTTGCTTTTATGACTTCTGTAATGATTTCTCTAAGTAAATATTCCTTGTCTAGTGAAATAGCGCTTGAGTAATTTAACGTTTTGCCTTGACTAGCTATCTAAGCGGACGAGGTATCACTGCGGTGAGGTGGCCTCGCTTGACGGTGGTCTGGTAGTGGAGGGAATTCAGTTATGAAGTTTGGAGGTTTAGATCTAATGGGGTTAGGGTTTTGTGTGATTAGAGAGGGAGGTATTCGGTTTAGTCTGGACATTTCTTAAAATTTGCCGAGTGCATTTCTCGGCAAGTTACACATCTTGGAGGTGTATCACTAGATTTGGAACATTTAGAGAAATGATGATATTGTAAATACTTAACACATCAGGGCACACTATTACAATTGTTGTGGGAGTGACCATTATGCAGGCAGTTTTTGAATTGAATGGAATTTTTAGGTTTATTCCGGTGTTCCAATTTGACAACAGCGTAAAACAGTTTTTCAAGTTTGAATAACTCTGTGCTGTCTGTGTTGTTTTCAACCTGTATAGCACATAATAGAATAGGAATCTTATTTTTTTTTAAACCAGAAGTTTTAATTACAGGGTAATTTAAGGATATTAGTTCTGACGTAGCCTCGCCTTCCTCGTAGTTTGTTGGGCTTCGTAATTTTGTCTTCTTCTCTTTGTACTGAACTCCACTGCAGTACCTGCTGGCGCGCCATACCTGTTAAAAGTTCGTGGTTGCGATAAGGTTTCTTCTGCGTTGTCTCCTTGGTTGTACGTATTACTTCGGCTGCATTACACTGGTCTGAGCTTTGAGTCGAATTTGTATGTTGAAGATGATTTTCCTCTCCTGTAGGACTACTATCGCTCGTAATCATGGAAGCTACCACAGCCGTCCACGATACGGGGCAGCTGTCTCTTTCACACTTCGATTCCCGCACAATCGTGTTAAAAGAAAACACTTTAAAATTCTTCTAATAAATGCTCTCACTGTCGAACACTTAATAATAGTATATCACAAGTTGATTAAATGACTTGCCCACTTGTAAAAAGCGTAGAAAGTTTCACAACTTCACAGGGCAGAGGAAAAGGACGTTATCGCTACCGCTGCTCCGAAGGAACTTTTTTTTTGGAGGGGGGCTTTAGGGCTCGTTATCGGCCAGGTCATTCGAGCCCGAAGAAACTGTCGTGGAAACTGAGTATTGCTTAAGGTACGTTTACCACTATTTGACCATCCCATATATCATGGTTATGGTGAAAAAAGTACGAAATCATGGTGATATTTCATTTTTGATCGTGCGCGTAATGGTCTCTCAACAATACTTCTCTTTTTGGTAGAGTATATTTTTCATTTTTTATTTTAAGTTCACATTGATGAGCTCTTTTCTTTGTTTCTCTTTACATGTTTTCTTTGCAACGTGATGTTAATTGCTGTAGTTTTTTTGACCAATTTAACATTATGGTAACATTCAAACTTTTTCTTCGTAAATCCTTCCGCGAGTGCTGCTACCTCCTCCATTGCCTCCATCTTCACACTTAAACAGATTTTCTGAAAATGGTATCGCCGGGACAAACAAACCTAACATCGCCGTCTGTGATCGGACAATTGTTTTTAATTGTTCATGATTCGCTGTCGCGAGCCGTATTATAATTATCATTCCCTTACCATACCCTTTCAACTTTATTCTTTTTTTCGGTTTATGTCACTGTCTCAGACCGTACCAAAACCCGTTTCCGAGAGCCACAATTTATATCACCTTCAGCTCTTCTTTTATTTCTAGAGTACTTACATCGTAATCTGCAAATATTTTCTTTTTTTACTTTTGTCTCTATTAATTTGTGATTGGTTTTGGTATATATCATACTCTTTCTTTTAATCATTACTACATAACGCGTCCTGCCTTCCCCACTAAGCACACACTTCCATAGTACATGTTCTCTTGTCTCCTCATTTCTATCACACGAGCATATTCCAATCTGAGTAATTCTGAATCACTTCAAGGAGCTATTATCATCCCCGCGGCTTGTGACGACGTCGGCATAAACCATTCTTATTTCTTTCCACAAATCTTACGACAGGTATAAACTTATGAACCCCTTGAACTTCCTTTCAGTTTCTTTCTACATTGTAAAAAAAAAATCATTTTATATGATATAAACAAATCAATAACATGCATCCTTCCTGAAATTATGTGGCAAATTTTGTATTTCCATCTTTTTGACATATCACTATGACACTTTCTCACATACGATTCTCAGTCTGCACTGTTGAGTGACAATAAAATGTTCTATAAAGAGAAGGGTTATTTTTGACATGGTCCTTTGTATGTTGGTCGTCTTCTTGTTACTCTATTCGAGTTTCTCATTAAAGAAATCCTTAAATTTAACTACCATTGACATAAGCCGTCTGCAATTTGCAAACTCCGTCGTGTGGTTTTTTGAAGTTTACTAATTGCGGCAGATATTCTATTTCAAATCATTAATGAATTATTTATTACGATATTATACATGCGAGTCAAAGCAAATAGACAATCTATATCCTTATTGAATTGGTAATAAAGTCAAAACGAAATTTCTTTGCAAATTAGAAATTTAAATTTGTGTCAAGTAAAAATAAGTAGGATGTATAATCAATCGTATATGAGAAAGTAATGAAGTCGATAAAACTAGGTTTTCTTGTAAGGATAAAGATTTATTTCAAAAACCACTTTTCTGGAATCAGAGACATCAAAAATGGATATTTCTGTTTAAATCTCGAGATAGATTTTTTTCACTGTTGTACGTGGATTCGTGCTACGAATACGACAAAAGTAATAAACGAAAACTAACTTTGTTGTCGGTCTGTAGTCACTGAATAAACTTTATTACTTTGTTACTTTATTTCCGATGTGCAAGTAAAAAAAATATTCAAAATAATATTTCAAATCATTTAGCGATTTCTCAGTCTTATAAATATCGTAAAAGTGTTATGTAACTGCAATTTCGTTGTATGCAAAAGTTGATTTACGTATCTACACTGCGTTTTCAGTTCTATCATGTATTTAATCAGTATCATATTTTTATTTCAATTTACCAAAACTTGGTCAATTTACACCGCTAAATAATATTCAAGCTCTTCAAAACAGTAAACTAATCTGTATACAGAAATTAATTTGCTGCACCTATACAAAACTTTCAAACGAAAGACCGCAAATGCGGATGTTATGCTTACTAATTATAATTTGCGTACAGGAAATTTAAGCAAAATCATTGGAACTATTTGAGAAATATTCTGAAAAGTACTTTGACATTCAAGTGAAGTACCTTTTGTGTAAAAGAAAAAATCTTGGAAATCGTTAAGGCGATACTAGTATTCATTATTCAGAATAAATGACAGGTGAGGTGTAGTCTACGAGAACAATATTTACTCAGAAGAAAGTACTTTCGCCAGCTTAGTTATGCCAAGTATCAAACTGCAAATGATTGATTATAGCCGTTTGATACTTGGCATTGTCAGACTGAAGATACCAGCTAAGCTGGAGAAAGTACTTTCTTTTGAGTAAATATTGAACTCGTAGACAATACCTCACGTGTCATTTATTCTCAAAAGTAAAAAAAAAATCATTAGCAACAAATAAATTGTACCATAAATACCAAATTTGAATTAAGTTTATTCATCCATTTCGTCAGAATCGCTGCGCTTCCAACTTCTGGGTACTGACCATGCGACCATTTTGCAACAATCAGCTTTATTCCATTATATTCTTTAACATGATTCTCGGATGATTTCATTTTAAAGATATGTACTCAAATTTCTTAATTTAACTTTCATAAAGAACCAACTAAAATGATCAACAGGAATATTTAATAATATTTCATGTTGTGTCAATCATATACTTACGAATAATTAATCATTTACTTTTATTTGCAAAAGATATTGGAATTCTCAAAATTAATTGATTTGCACACTTGCATATTGCAAGCAACTAACGTGAGTTCCTGTAGTTTGACGGGTTGTCAAAAATGTTTTACTTTTGCAAACCCGTAATTCTTTTCAGACTTTTGACCGCGGGGTGCTTTCCTACGTCAGTATTGGGTTCAGTGAACTCAGACCATGCAAAAGCCAAAGATTACATTTATTCCGTTAACATCTTAGTACAACTCAATTTCTTCGTTGCTACGAAATCCGTAAAATATTAATATCCAAGCACAATTTTCTTGTTTTAAGTTAAATTTACCTTTTTGGGAGGAAGTAATGTAAAGTTTTGAGACTAGATCTACCCTGAGTTATGCACATTAACTATAATATTTTGATACGTTCCCAAAACTAACAACATCACTTCAAAATGTTTAGCTATTTAACTTAAATGCTCTTTATTTCTCGTAGTTTATATGTTTGGTAAAATATTGAAGGGAAACGAATTTGCAATATCGTATAAATTATAACCAAGCAAAAATTATGTACATTTTCGATTTGCGTTGCTTTCTTTATTTGTCTCTGTTTTTGTCGATTGCCTCGGATTTCGTCGGAGTGACGCCATGACGTCGCTGATGATTTTTTGGAAACAGTGTTTGCGAACTTGTGTCTTGTCTCCCTTAAGGCAAATCTTCAAAAGGCGCATAAACAAACCCCTTTCAGCGGCTTTCTTGTGCGTCATGGGTCCACCGGCACTGAAACCGGTCCTGCTGCCGAAACAACTAGGAGGGAAATGACCCCTGGTAGTGACTTTATATCTAAGATCCTTATGGAGGGGGATAGGTATATTTTAATTTGTTCTAGAAGTTACTCTTTTTTTTCTTCTTCGTATAAACACCCTATTTATTTTGTAAGAAGTATGCTTTAGATATGTATTTTGAAATAAATTAAGATATAACTAGTGCAAATACAATTAAATCACAAAAATATCATAATCTGGAATAATTGAACAAATTACGTGTATTTATTTTTATTTTAACTTAAAATCTTTCTTCACCGGACAGTTAAATTAAATAATTCAGATAGTCCTTAATGATAGAATGCATAGCATCTTATGGAGAAAATAGTTCTATTACAATACACTAATTGTGCAAATCACGAATATGCAAGATTTTTAGTTGAATTGGTAGGAAATTTTCCGTCGTATTTTTACGTCAAGATTTACAAAAACATTTTATAAGTATATTTAACTGTTTCCGAGGTGTGACACATGTATTATGGAACAGTTGATGTCAGTCGCCATACTTCTACATGCTCTTATATATTTCACACGAATCACGTGAGCTCCTAAGTATTGTCGATATAAAACTCATAACTGTGATACACACATTTAACCATGTTTTTTCTTCCTTAATTTTTTACAACATGTAGTCACAAAAAAAAACAATATACTTCCGCTAACTTGTAACGCTAATACTACCTTAATTATAAATTTATATAAATTTATAGTCAAAAAACAGTACAAACTGCGTATGACCACGTGGAGGAAAATAAACTAATTTACTCTCCGGAAGCAAGCAAGGGACCATCCCATCAATTCCGATCAAGGGCCCTAAGGCAGAGGCGGATTCAAAAATTTCAGCAAAAGTTCCTAGATAAGATAAAAAGTTAGCTGCGAGTTATAATACTAATAGAATGTCAATATGTTTGTAATTTTAAGCAAAAAATTACATGTACAATAGTTATTATCGAACTATAGATTATTCTCAGTATAGTGTTTAAAAATCATAAGAATTGAAATTACATTCCCGTAAATTCAAAACAATATTTGCTTTGGCTTTTGTCAGTTTCGGATTTTGCCGATATGTTCATTGCATTCGCCCCACTGTCGAGCATTGATGACGGTGGAGGTGTGGAGTGAGCGGAGGGGAGCGCAGCTGCTGGCAATGAGTTCGATGTGGAGGGGGTGGCACAGTGACCGTTGCACAGACAGAGATCTCGATTAAAGCGGATGGACGCTTCGGATGCTGGGAGTCGGTGGCTCCTTGATCAAAAGGAAATGCTTGCCCGCGGTGTCAACGGAGCAATCATTTGGTCCAATGATGGACACTTTCAATTCTACCTGAAAATAAATTATTGGTGCATAATCAATTAGAGGGTCAAACATTAAAAATAATGACCGATTATGAATGCGATTCGTAAGACAAAATTCTACTTAATTCTTCAAAATTCTACTTAATATAGGGGTCAATACATATTAAGTGATCCAGAGAATGTCGCCGCACCCCCTCAGAAAAATCCAATTTTTATGTGTGTAGTTTTCAGTATGATTGGAGAGTTGAAAAATGTAATTTAAAAAAATAGAATCTGGATTTAAATTGGCGGCCATTTTCTTCATCCGTGCGCACCGTTTTTGGCCATTGTAATAATATACATAAACTGTAATATCTCAAGATTGGTTTGGCCTTGCGCCTTAAAATTACTGACATTGTGTTTAGCGTATACTACGCTACGTTGTCAACACATATCTGCTATCTGTGTCTAATTGATTTCACGTCTTAAATTAGACGTTTGAAAATGAATAAATTTCTGTTTTCGAAAGTAATAGAATTTGTTGATAGAGAAAGTTGAAAGAATTTCTTCCTTGAGACATGTCTCCTTTACACGTTATGGCCTTCCAAAGAAATTTTTTTTTCAATTTTTCTCTTTTTTGCAGGCTTATAACTTTGTTGGGGAACCTAATAGAAGTATGATATTTACAGGATATAAAGTTCACTATGATTGTAAACTACTAAAAAATTACAACCTTGAGATTAAACTGGAAGAACAGATAATATTTTCTAAATTTTGTTAAAACTGCTGGCTTAGGTATACATGAATAGTCAAACTTAAAACACCAGAAACCCAACACTATGGGCTTTTACAATATAAATAATAATTAAGCAACTAAGTATGAAATGTAATAAATAAAATTGTTATAAAAATTAGTTTGATAAAGGTTCATAAATTTATTGACAAGTTACAGGTGAGCAATTGCTGTCCTCATTCTGTATCAGAGGTGATAATCCAACAGTAGTGATATTACGGAGACAATTTATTAATTTTTTCTGGATCACTTAAAATGGATTCACCCATAGTGTTCAGTCTCNCACAAGTTGAATGAGAATGGTAGACGGGCCCGAGAGGCGAACGGGATGGCGCAGTTGGTAGGCGCATGAGCGCGTAGAGCTCTAGGTCCCGGGTTCGAATCCCGGTCCCGTCTCCCATTTTCATTCGACGTAACATGATTAATCTGTTACCTGGCGGTGAGGTTCACCGTAATCTAAGAGATTTCTTTGTTCATAATTAAAATATTTTGAAAGTTAAACCTGTAGGAAATAGTTTTAATACTTGTGGGGAACTATATATTTTGTTTTAATAGTCTTAAGACAAGTATAATTTTAATCTCAGCTTTTACGGTGTAAAAATATAGGGTTTTGCGTCCACAATTTATCTTCTGCTTGATATTCCAATAACCGTTGTTCATACCTGACAGTACTAACTTTAACAAACTAACATTTTGAGAAGTAGGTAGCTGAGCTCTTATCAGTTGGGTAGATGAAACTGTATCCATCAGCGTTTTGACTTTCATCCCATTTTTCTTCAAAGGAAACAAACGATGAACAACGTTGCTTTCTTAAAAGTTAAATACAAAATTATCACATTTTTTCAATGCGTATAGCAGCAAACAATTTTAGGAATGGGGCCACAGACCCTTCATTAACTGAGGACTAGCTCTCTTCGAAGAACTAAAACCCAAGTGGTGCGACGCCCGATACATGCGACCTAAGATTTGTTTTAATGCGGATTAATTTTGAGTGGCAAGGGCTCTAATGACCTTGACATTGAAGAGCCAAAAGCCCCAAGATAAAAAAAGAGAGACTTTTTATATTCCTGTTTACGCTTGTGAACCAATATCCGCTGAAAATCCAACAGGTATTCTCACAAGTATAATTGAATACGTAACCCATTATCGACTTGGTATGGTAAGTGAACAAAACTTTGCTGTTCTTAAGACATCAAGAGGGGACTTGAAAATTATAATTTACCACGTAATAGTAATCATTTTAGCACTATTTTATAATCAACACAAAGTATTTGCTACGGATACACCGCTTCTTATGTCACAAAATGATTTTGCTCGGAATTGAAAATGAAAAAGTGTTATTTGTTGGAATCTGGAAATTATTTACTTAAATTATTTAATATTTACCTTTCTTTCCTGGGATATATGAAGAATTAATTGAGAATAAATGATATCAGTTAAGAATTTTATATAACTGTCAATAATAATTTAAAATGAACTCTTGCAAGTATTTCATCGAGTACCTCCAGTGAATAGTGAAACTACAGTTTCATTCACATTAAGAAATGGTTATGATTATATCGCTCATGTGCTGCAATTGTGGCACAACATAAAAAATACGATTTTTGGACAAAGTACTGATCTCAATGTAAAGAAATACGTTGTTTCCACCAGCAATATTGACACCTCATTTTTTTTTTAAGTTGTGTCATTATTGCAACCTATGAGCGACCTGACAATATTTGCGATTTATCACATCTATCTCAAGATAATTAACGGTAGTAGTCGAGATAATTATTTGTGAACTTCGAAGATTGATGAGATGTTGCTTCTTGGTTTACCCAGATTCACTGTCAAAGGAATCAGTAAAGTTTCATAGGAGATTCCGTACATGAAACCACTGTATTTTGTGTTTCTTTTTTTTTCTGTATGCTCCAATTTCCGGTTGAAATTATTTTTTTATTTTTACTCTGATACATTGGAAATACTCTTCAATCCTGTACTTACAGGGTTCGGCATTTGCAGATATGTATAGGGATTGTTGGAAGGGGTAGGGACGTAGCTTACGTTTTCTCTCTCTGGTGGCAAAATGACGAAATAATAAGGAGGCCCTTCCGCTCACATCCTTGTACATAAGTATAAGAATAAGAACAAATACATTCCACTCGGAAAAAGAAGTACAAAAATAAAGAGAGAAGACATCTGGTATTTCTAGCCATCTTTACAAGTTATGATGGGTAGTTTAAATTGTTACAGAACAAAGAACGTACTAGTGTCAGTATATATTTGTCATTGATCAAGGCGGTTCTATGCAGTGTGTGTCGGCTTATCTTACCTCGGTTTATCTGCCAGTGATACAAGGACACCAAAGATAGAAAGATATAAAACACATTATGACCAATTTTTATATTCCAACACTAATTTACACCCAAATTTAGATTTCCAACTTCTGAATTTAAACTTAGCTATTGAAAACTTTTTATGTAACCAATGAATTTAGTTTCGAGAAGAAAATAATACTCAAAAAAATATACAGGTAAATAGATAAAGGAAACATTTGATAAAATGCACGTATAAAACAATTAGAAACATGTGTTTATTCTGATATATCTAACACCTCCAGATACTTTCTATCTAAAAGCGAAGTCTTATTCTTTTTTGAAACTGCTTAACGTTTGTAGCTTCTTTAATAGATTTAGGTATAATATTAAACATTCTTGGTAATAAAAAAAACAATTTTTAAAATACTTTTTTCTACTTTGGGATGAAAAAATGACCTCGAGCAGCCCCTTGGGTGCAGTCATGCGTTCAGTCAGGTCCGTTATTTCCACGGGGAACGTCCTGAATATCATTTGCTTATGTTTTGAATTAATCACATTGTACATTTCCATTCAAATTTTGTAACATCATCAACAAAAATAAATCACGCGATAATCAATACAAGAAATTGCTATTTGCCGAGTCCACGCACCGAATCAAATATGTCTTGGGTGGTTAAAAACATTGTTCCTATTCATTTGTAGCCGAGTAAATGGTGACTTGTGTCTTCCAAGCAAAGATTCGACTTTTGGGAATAAGATTCAATAAGAAATATGATCTCCATCTAAAAAATTCAAATATTTTACTACGGTCGCGTAATTGGAATGAGCTATTCTTGGAGAGAGTTCTGGAGATCTCTTATATACGAACGTTTTCCCTTTCCTAAAACATACCCCTACGAAGTATATGAATAAACCATATTCTCTTAAATAATTTTTTTATTTATAGCAACATTTCCGTGGAAAATTATTTAAGTCATTTTTACTCACTCCCCCCGCCCCCCTCCATAGACACACAAAAATTTCATTCTTTTTGAGGGAGATTCTTTACTGTTCATGTTTGTACTAGTAGAATTACTTGAAATAATCACACCCTTCAACGTTTTGGGTTAAAATACACTCGCATCAAAGCCATCAGGTTGAAGTTAACGAATCAGACATTAGCGATAATACTCATAAGGTGTATATATGTGAGATCAATATAGTATAATTTTCTGCCAGCAGACAGCGTTTCGGAATTCTTACTTTCCCTAATATTTTGCACTTTCCCATGTGAATCGCTTTAGAGATATATTTGGATAATCTTATATTTTGCTACAGACAAGGAATATCTTCATATGAACTTAGCTTGCTGGAAGAATGGTCAAATCATCAAAGAAAGGAAATACATTCCCTTGATCGGATAGCAATTTAAGTAATCTCGTTGAAGGATAGATACCAGAAATGTATTCACGAGTTTATCTTCATGACCTCTTCACCGATATCGAAGCTGGCACATGTTTCCGAGCACTTTTTTGTGTTTTTTCGAGATTCTTGAGAACAACACATCCTTTTGTAATAAAGGCGCTAGGACCTACACTGAGAATTCTTAACAAAGAAGACGCAATTTTCATTCCAATACGCATAATACATAAATTTATTTCTTGAATACTTATAAAATCTAATATGAGATATAGATACTAGTATGACTATCGTTAGTTAAACTAAACATACACTTTCGAAATCACGAGACTAGAAATATTAGATGAGTAATGAAGTTCCGTTTTTAAGTATAAATTTTTGTTTGCTTACTACGCTTCGGGTGAACGTTTGCACATTTTGTACAGTACGAAGAAACGCAAACATTATCTTTGCTTTCTTAATTTTCTCGGAAATAATGCCACTTATTCCCTTGGCTTCTCCGTACTTTAGCAATGAATTTGAAATAACAAAGTACACTAATAATTATAGAAGTTGTGATAAATGTTTTCCATTTATGATTCTCTGGTTTTACTGTGGTATTTCAATTCGGTTGAAAATATAGAGGGAATATTATCACTATATATAAAGAAGGGTGTCTCGGTCGATGTATGTGTGGATGTCCTTTATAAAAATCTACTGTTTTAATACGAGCACGACGAAAATATGTACACTTGAACTTCAAAACTCTGGAAAGAGCAATGTGTACTAGAGATTTAAAAAAAATCTCCCCCTTACCCCCACTTTCATTACTTTTTAATTTTCGTTTTATTTTGTATATCTTGCGAACTGAGTGAGACATAAACTTGATGTTTGTACCTCAACATTGCTAATTTAAATATCTAGAAACGGGATATTGTATTTTTCGATATTTTACTCTATAGTGGGTGTAGGGGTGGAATCGTTTTCGTGATTTTCATTCCGAAGTCCTTTATAAGAATTCATTGTTGCTTTTCACTAACTCACAAGTCGTATTCATTGTTGCGTAGAGACGCGATCAGTGCGGAAATCTTCGTTTTTCGTATACTCATTGAAACGAGCAGCACTTCCCCGGGTGACCAGAAAAATTCCCGACCTGTTGACAGGGGTTTTAGTACCAGAAATTCCAGTTATGATTAAGTTTCTTCTTTCAAATCCCAAGCAACATCGCTATTGTAAACTAAAGAGCTTCTAAAATCTTCTCTTAAAAGCGAACCTTAATATTTTGTTAAGAAATTTTGATGGAAGGGGACAAGTATAAAGGAAATACATTTTTCACATGAAGCTCTTTGTTTATTTTTCACATTCGTGTCAATGTTTTTTTTAACAAGCATTCACTTCGTTGACGGATTTTGGGGGCG
Source organism: Laupala kohalensis (assembly GCA_002313205.1). Taxonomy (NCBI): domain Eukaryota; kingdom Metazoa; phylum Arthropoda; class Insecta; order Orthoptera; family Trigonidiidae; genus Laupala; species Laupala kohalensis. The sequence goes on along the minus strand of NNCF01131346.1, from coordinate 91,092 downwards.
TATCAAGTGACTCAACCGGTAAAGAAACGTGGATGGATCAATGACACGTCAAGTTTTTCATTCGGGTATTTTCACGCCGTTTTGTTTCAGAAGTCAGAGAGGCGTGGGTGAATTCTTGGTTTTTATTTAATAATTTAGAAATATTAGAGGAACTTTTATACATTTTTTGTAGATAATTTCAATAAATCCTACCATAATTAAGGTGGTTTTCACATAGAACACATTATAATCTCTCTTCTTTAAGACCTACCTAGCCGTGGCCAAAGACCTCCACCAGTAACTAACCCTGTTGCGTTCTTCTTTTATTAAACGCCATAATTCCTCTGGTTTATTGAAGGGGAGAATTTAGCTCAACAACCTTTAATCTCTTACCTCACCAACACCCAACTTTTTCTGTCCCCTGTATTGTTTACAACATTTTTCTTCATCATTGACAATACTACACTCATTCTTGAAGGTTTGTATGGGATAATAGCCTCCAATCCCTTTGTAAAACAGTAACATAATAACTTAGCAACGGAATTTCATGGTAAAATGTCTTCCGCTCTTCCCCCTCGAGTAAAGACGCTACATATTTAGCATTTATTTAGTTGAAGTGTTTAAAATTAAAATAAAGTTGCCCCATGGCAATAATTCCAAGGAGATTGATTTAGTGTGTTATGGATGGAAATTTGTCAGTATGGAAACATCGTCCACGCTCTTCTAGAGTGAAGTTGGTAAGCTCTTTCGTTACCCGGAGGCCAGTTGACGTGTTTGCGATATATAGTTCACTTCACCAGCGGACAAATACCAAAATTATGTTTAAGCTCCAATTGAGTTCCTTCTACTTCTTCGTTCCTTAGTGCTAATAAATAGAAATTATTATATTGATGTTCTTCCAATGATTACGTAATGATCGCGAAAGAGAACTGTTATAATCGTCTTATATTCTAAATTGACGTGTTTCAAGTAATAGCAAGTAATTCCACGAGCGCTGAGTAAATATCCCGCTTCTCTATCTTCCAAGAAAATATGAGCAGTGTAGATAAAATGCGCAATAAACATGAACGCAATAATATATTCCTCTGCACGCGCAGTGCATGAAGTGCGGCAGTAAATTCGTGCCAGCATCAGTCAATTGAATGAAATGGTCACGTCAATTCGAGTTGTCCATGTACTTTATTAAATATTCAGGCTCTCGGAGAATTGAGAGCGGATTTGTTTCGTGTCCATTGATGTGATCAATCAAATACACGTTTGCCTTCGTGTTGTAATTTCAATAATCCTTTTTGCGCGCATACTAAGTATTTCATTCTCTCTCATGGATTTATTTTAAATTGTGGTGGTATTTTCGTGATTTTCGTGATATGTGCAGTAAATCAGTGTGAATATAGCTATCGCAGCCACTCTTTCAGGATATGCAAATGTTCTTCCACCTCATCGTAGTTTGAAGGCGAGAATGTTGGGTTGCCGGGTAGTGTATGGTTGTGGGAGTGAAACAACCACGAAGTGGAGACGACTTAATGTATTAGTTTTCGCTCTATAACTCTGCGCTCAAGAGCTCCAGAATCTGATCATTTATATTTTTAAACCTCTAATTTACTTACCGGGACCGAAGAAAACTTTCAAAACTCAAAATTCATCTCAATGCACCAATGTTCAAACAACTTTCATTGTGAATCATTTATTTTCAGTTGATATAAATGAGAATGTTATGTAAAAGAATATGTTTGATTTGGAAACAAAACTTAAGTTCAAATTGAATAAAGAAAAAAATAAACTTTGTAAATTAGGTATGATTTGTAAATTGCATGTTCTTGACTGCTACGTAATGCACTTTATCTTCTCTGATGGAGCGTAGATTTAAATCTGTAAAAAATACCAAAATCTCTAGAGTTGCCTCTGTTTAGAGCATTTTATAAATGCAAAACAGCTCTCACAAAAATTTACTTTTTCTCTTTATTATAAAGTCGCGGTTTTTTCACGCCTCCAGCATGTCCGTAAGAAGTTTTCATTTCAGTTTTGCTGTGAGCTCTGTTGCTGCGTGCAGGAGCATTTATTAACGTAGCAGATAAAATCAAAAGAGGACTAACATGCCAACGCCTCGTATGAAAAACGGCTCACCAAAACACCCATCCGTACCTTGCTTGTTTCCTCTTCACCGAACACAGTACACGGTGCGACAAAACGGATCCCTTTTGTAACATATCTTGTGTATGGGGCACTCGACTTCAGTTTTTACGTGATGGTGAGAAATTACAGAAAAATGCATTCAATGGTTCTGGGCTATGTCAAATTAAAAATGTAATACATTTTCTTCTCTTCGAAATTACATGGTGCTTTTTAAAACGAGGGTAAACATTTTTAGAGAAAAGAAATTTGTAGATCAAAGTGACGTACTGGAGGCAAGTGATAACGTCATTATCATCACTTATGTGGTCATGTGGACAAGCATTAGCACATCTTTGTCATTAATACTAACTCGTAAGCAGTAAATTCACATTCTTCTTACAAAATATTTTTACATTTTAAATATATAAATATGAGTTTTAGTTTTAAAATCTGCGGAGGATTGTGTAGAACCATTACGCGGGCCTTATCAGACCCGCAGACGATAGTTTGCTCATATCTGATATGAGCCATCTTCAATGCTACGACGCTCTGGGGTGTCTAATATTTGGTTAAAATAAACCAAATTGAGAAACGTCTTCCTAGTCTTGTCGTCTCTCACACGATTATTAGTGACTGGTACTCCGAACACACTCCATTGCGCATTATCTGGAGAAAGGTCACGATCCTATTCAAACCGCGACCTCGGCATTATCTCCTTCTGAAACGCACTCCCCAAGACCTGCGCGTAATCTAGAAGAGCGGGTTCACCTGTAGAATGTGACAACCACTCAAACATCATGGAATCGCTAGAGCTGATCATTTATTCATCTACCCATCACATCCAGCAAGTGATCTTGGGGGGCGGTGTGAAACTTTATCAACTTTTCTTCCCCCCCTCCCCCGGATTGTTTCGTCTTTCGTCGAATCACTCGTTCTATTAATAGCGGAACTAAAATACATTCATGGCTGCGGAAGTATTTATTTTGTTTTCAGAATTGTACTTGCATTTGCGTTGTTCTTTTGAAATGCTTTTCTGTGTTCAATAACGTAGCGTTGCATATAAAAATCCTTTTTCCACGGGACGAAAAGCGGTGGAAGGGATAAGTAGTGAAAAAGTAATGGTAACTAGGAACAGGCTTGCAAATATTGAAAATGAAATGAAAAATATATTTAACGAGTTCGTTAGCGCGCTCCTTTATATATTTTACAAAGTCACGTCAAATTCCTTATTACATCAGGAGCTGGTTAAACTCTGAATTATGTTTTCTCTTCTAAGCGTCTGCTCAATCTAAACTGGGAACTCAGGCGATCTTAATGGAAAAGATATCACTTGTTGCTTTCTTTTACGTTCAAAACAAAGTTCCTTATGTTCATTGCGTTTCTCTGCCATCCATTTATCCATTGACCATGCCTATTGCATCCGCAAAAGAGGAGTGACCACTACAAATAAAAATGATTGAAACGGCTAGAAAAACAGGAAATAACTTAATGACGTAGCATCGTATATTGTCTTACGCTGGGAGCGGCGCTATTGTAGTCTGAATAGATTGAAAAAAATACATTATTGCAAGATTATATTTTTGATTTAATATAATATATTAGTAGAAAAATCTCTGTGAAGGGGTACTACGGGTCTAACATGTGAGAGAACATATGTTACATTGATAGTTTTTATGTTTAATTTTTTACCATTGAAATATAACGATAAAGATAATGTAGTAATTGTTGCAGAGTGAACTGAATAGGATTGGCAATTTTTCTTCATGTAAAAGCATAATTTTGCTCTTACTATAACTTAAAGTTTACAGATTTTGTGTCTCCTGACAGAAATCTGTCACTGACATATTTTACATTTTTTCCCATCATCTTGACATTAGATTAATCGTTTCCACGATAACAAGAACCCTTTTTTAACTCACAACTTCCGAGTACCTACTCGTGGAGGAGTGTTTTCAACGTCAACAATCAGGTGAAAATTGCGACGGACCGGGACTCAAACCCGGAACCTTCTGCTCTGGCCGCAAGTGTGCTATCCACTGCACCACCCGCCTCTCCACCCAAGTCCCTACGCAACTTGGCCAGGTGGCGTACGGACTTAGAACTCGAGGCGGGTGGTGCAGTGGATAGCACACCTGCGAGCAGAAAAAAGGTCCCGGGTTCGAGTCCCGGTCCGTCGCAATTTACACCTGGCTGTTTACGTTGCAAGAACCCTGTTGGCTCTACACCCATTTTCGGTGCTCCCCGTTCGAAGCGACGTGGCCTCTGCACATGATATCAATAACTTTTTGAAGAGATTTATAGGGAATGAAGAATTGAGGACATTACTCTACACTTGGCCTGGAATGTCTCGGTTAGACTACGACATCAACCTCTGCCAAGGAAGTCCTCTACGTCTGCCCGTCGAAATCTCTCGAAACCAAAGCAGAGAACGTAGGTCCTCCACCATCGCGATCGATCATTCAAATGAATTTTTCGCCACCAATGTTTACATCATTAATATTCATGAATGAGCGTGTGCTCGCAGTGGTCTGCTGTGCGATATGATCGCCGCCATTGATACTTTCACGATGCTCATGGCCTGAGACACGTGCGTGTCGGTGCCACCGTCGAGGAGAACCGTGACATGGCGGAGCCAGATTACACAGAGACTGCGGCAGACTCTCCAGGGACACAGAAAACGCACGGAGCTGCAGACCGCGCTAATACGGAATGAGGTAAACACGCGTGTGTTTGGCCCAGCTAATTGACACGGCGTTGCCTTCCCGCAAAACGCTAATCCATGGGTAAATTTTCGCCCTTGTTAATTTTACGTCTGTCATTTCTGCGAGCTCTTGATGAAACGATGACTGCTGGGAAGTTAATTTAAGTGAATTGTAGGGGAAAAATCTCGGTGTGTTTGTACAACTGCGGGATGTGTTGAATTTTGTTTGTTCTCTCCTTATTCGTATAAGCAATGCAGAACGAGATCAATTTATTTTAAGAATATACAAGTTATGGAGGAATATGACAAAATATTTCAAGAAAGAGTGCATTCTGAATAAAAATCTATATACTTTTTATGAGAAAAACATTGCTTTTCTTTGTTAGCTTTCAGCGGTATAACAGTTTGTGAATAATTTTACGTAACTACGTTCAGAATCATATCACCTCTCTTTCCATGATAATCGAAGATTGTCGTTAATTTTCGATCTATTTACTTAAAAATCATGATCTATTTACTTAAAAATCATGAATTTAAAAAGTTACGAACTATGAAGTGGGTTTTCCTGTACTTGACTGTGCAAAACTCAACTTAACCGTTATTAGTTTTTTACTGAGAGAAACAGGACAACATGTTTATAAAATAAGGCCTGAAATTTTAAAAGTCTTCTTTCATGATGGTTTATAACATGTTACGGTATTGCAAAATCAGATTCCGCTTTGATCACTAGATGTCCAAATCCTTTTATCATCATTATTTTCCGTAGTATATTTTCGGGTTTTCTGAGTCGTGTCAAATCAAATGAATCTTTGTGAATAAATGAATTTTAACCCTCTCTCTCTCACACACACACAGTATCAGCACTGATGATGCTCGCCACGCAGCCGAAAGGGCTTTATGAATTAATAAACAACAAAAAAGTAGAGAGTGACTACATCTTCTGTATACAATAATATATATGTATACCTAATCGTAATATGAATATTATTATGTAGATTTCTAACTAACTCTAGCAGATATTTCAGTAAAATTCTCGATCACAATAATGAACTGACAAGATTATTCCTTTCTCAGAAAAATGTTTGTATTGACATCAAATAAACTCGCAAAATTTAAAATTACATTGAAGCGAATACAACATAAATTACTTATAATTATAAAATATTTACAGATTGTTAGATTCTTTTCATCACCTACTCACAATTCACACATTTTTTCAGCTTCTTTTTTAGAAATCTTTTTTTAAATTACCGAATATGTCAATAAACAAAGTGAAATACTTCAAGTGCTCTTTAGATGTTGCAGTATTTACCGAAAATGAGTGGGATGACTTTCAACAGGTGTGTATGCAAATACCAATAATATAATTTTTAAGTATAACATGAATTTTGAGAGGGATAAATTTTACGTTAATGTATGCTATCTACGAAGAAATAAAAGACACATCAGAGAAATATGTGCAATTTCATTACCTTAAAAAACATTATTTCTTTAAAGAACAACAGTCGGGATGCATTTGAACCCCTACTAATCGGATGTTTATATGGGAAGCATTGGCATTGGGAAGGAGGATATTATCAACATTTTCATCATTTTTTAAATTTTATTTTATGACGACATTGTTTGTTCCATTGAAAAGGTGGTTAGTGCATTACTCATCTCTTGTAGTTACGAAAGACGTCGGTCACATTGCGAATAGTAACACCGTTGTAGTAGGCTTTGTTTGGAGGCAAATGTAATGAGTCTATTAGCGTGAGTGTCTACTTCTTTCCTTTTTTGCGGAAAATATCACGAATTTAATACAAATATTTTAAAATAAAATAACTATATGTTTACCTATTAAAATAGGAATAAATTTTAATCGGTTATTAACATCTACAGTAATTTGGATTGGAGCCCTACATTGATACATTACAAGCTTCGAGCAGATCTTTTTAATAAGTCTCAACATTACATTTGCTTTAAGTTTTCAAACAAATTGTATTATTCGAGAGTTCGCTTGAAAATGAAGGGGAAGACTTCCTGTCGGATTCGTTCCTGTTTTACATAATGAATAAGCTATATCAAGTCTGAGTTAAATTAAACATCGGATCAACGTTCTTATTTGAACTGCACAAATTGAAAAAAAATTAAATAATCCGTTTTTTTAAATTATCTTCAACGGATTTGATATACTCGCTGTTTTTCAAAGCAACATAATTGAACAAATACGATAACTTAAAACTCCGAGACTCGGATGAGGAAAAATAAATAAACAAAACGTTTGAAAAATATGAATATCTTTACTTTTTCACAATCAATATGTAGAGGTTTTCCCCAGAAATAATTTACTTTGTAAATACCCCTGACGAAATAAATTTACGTATTGACTTGAGGTTTTGAAATGACTCAACCTGCCAGGAAAGCTAAAATCGCTTAATCCAGTATTATGATCATGATTATTATTTTGTAGTTGAATTTTGATTTCTCAGCGAACGTTTATATTATTAATATTTAAATGAATCTCAGTTTTCACTGGTTAAATAATACATAATGCGAGTATATCACCAAGGCATTATGTATGGCTTATAGTACTGTCTAAAATTCTCCGCGCTATAGAGCATGTAACTAGTACCACATATTTCTGCATCTCCTTGTAGGTACTGAGATGCAGTCCCAACAGCCTCAACCCTTCATGGAGTTTCTTGGGGATGACTCCAGTAGCAGAGAAAATAGGTGGTATAACGGTGACTTTTTCTTGATTCCACATCTTTCGTATCTCTGCGGCCACACCTAAATATTTGGTTACCTTCACCTCATGTCTCTTGGACATGTTGCTTAATGGGATTGAAATGTCAATTATAAAGGTTTCTTTACTCCTTTTCTTTATTACTATTATGTCTGGCTTGTTGAAAGGCAAGGTCCGATCCGTTATTACTTCTCTATCCCAGAACAACATGATTTCTTCATTCTCAATTACTGCTTCAGGTTTGTACATGTACACTGGATTCACTTCATTGAGTGTATTGTGAGCAACAGCGAGTTTTTGATGTGCAGTAGAAGCCACCATATTGTGTCTCTCCAAGTAGTCTTTCGGGGTTGTTGTTATTATTATTATTATTATTATTATTATTATTATATGGATTCTTTCCCAGTAGAAATTGGAAAACATTCTCCCATCCCATAGATGGTTTTGGGATTGTTTTCATCGATAGATTATTATTATCATAATTTCCTACATTACTTAAATGAAAGTTTGGCGAAATATGCTGTTTATTTTCTAAGAGTTCACTCTTCAGACACCACAAAGATCTTGTAGCATTGGAAATATATCCTCGTGAAACGTAAAAGATAATACCCCTTCAGTGAGAGCTGGGGATTCTACTCACGGACTACACCCACTGGAAAAATACAGCGCACAAGTAATTATCTCAAGATGACCTCTTTGGCCCTACTTCTCCTTGCAGTCTCCTTTCTGGCCCGTGGAGAGAAGCCGTCATGAATTCACGGCAAAACCGCGCACGAGAGGAGATCCTGTTGCAGGTGCTCGCGTCTCTATCAAACAAAGTAAGTGCAATGCGCGTGATAATGTCTGAAATAAACAGTTCCCATCGTTTGTGGACGTTTGTTATAAGATTTCATTACCTCGGAAAAAAGAGCTCCTCTCGTAATTTAAAAGTTCGACGAACAGAATTCGCTTTGTTAAAACGCGATATGAGGGTCTCAAGGGTGAAGGTAACAGTTTCCTGGCCTTCATATTTCTTCGTTATAATGAACAACAGCAATCAGTGGATTGTACAGAAGTACCATATTAATTCAGACAGCTGTAATTGATATTTTATTCCAAGTAATTTTTAAAAGCTTTTGTGCTTCAAAGGATAACATTTTCCTCACATAAAATAAATGTTTTTATCGTAGATTTTTAAATAACTGATTGACTTAGTGCGTTTTATAAAGGAAATTATTCCTCAAAAATGGTTTTATTGATCAATACAAGTGTTAATGAAGGATTTTACGAAAACCAATAAATTACTTACCTCCTCCCCCCCCCCAAAAAAAAAAAAAACCACTTGTATTTTGTTGTAGTTATGACACGCATTCGAAATTTTGTCTGAAACACTCTTGCGACGGATCCTTGATATTAAAAATCCGATTTGCCTTTTTTATACTAGTCTATCGATCCGTGCGTCCGGTATTTATACTAATAATGAGTTGTCGTTTGACGAAAATAAAGCACATTCAAATTTACGCGCGAGTTTAACAAATTTCCTCAACAATGATTTTTCAAGAAATATTTCCCGTATATTGAGTCCTTCAATTTAAGAAAGTTTTAAAGATCTTGAAGAATTGTACAAATGTATGAACTGTACCAATTTTCTTGACGACGAGTGATCGTAAATCGTCACAATTTGTGTTTTAATTTCAGTGCAAACATTCAGGAGACTCACTTTTTATTCACTTATAAGCAGATGTTGATTTTATACGGATTCATGTTTATTGTCGCGTATGAAAGTATCCTACACTTATGAACTCAGTACAAATAAAAAATACGTAGAAAATCAGCTTAAGTCAATAAAAAGTATAGAAATAATATAAAAATATTTTTAGTCGATGGATTAAAAAGAATATTTCTACAATTTCGAATATATTGGAATTTGAAATGATACATAATTATACCTAACTCTTAACATTGAAATTACAATTAAATTTTAGGAACGTTGAATAACAAGAGATGAAACGCAATACTTTTCAAACGACGATCCCAACCACCTTCTAAGCATCGCACTCGTACTCTTGTAATCAACAAGGAATGTTAAAACTATTTATATTTGTCTTCCTATTGCGCTCTGTTTATAACACTTAATTCCGTTTTAGTTTTACTAATATTTTGCTCATATTCAAAACATTACTATCGTGATTTTGTTGATTTGCATATTAATATAATTTTATTATGTTCTTGCCGTTCACAACGAATGTCCTATCTAGAAATGCTCCGTGAAATAATAGTCATCGCCGTTATTGATATAAATTGATGTATTGCAAGATTTCGGCACTGAATTTAGTATGAAGATCCATTGTACTGCACTAGTATAAACTTCACTTTCTTAGTTCTGGTAACGTAATTTTCTCGTACAGAGGACCTTATTTACTCTTGTTTCATCCTCTTAATTCCCTAAGGAATGGGTTGTTCCAGTGAGCCGCACTTGCGAATACTTTATGAACCCGCAACATCCCTTCTTTGGTGTAGTGCGCAAGTTATTATGTTTAATACCAAAATACGAATAACCTCAACAAAGTACCCAAACGCATTTTCTTGCAACGCTGGTTTGTTTTCGGAGAGAATCAGTCATCTTTCGTCAGTTTCCGTTCCGCTTACGACTTCATAACTTCTCCTCTAACCCGTGATGGAAATCGCGCACTGGTGCACATTTTTCCTTTCTCATATACGTTGTATATAGAAAGTTTTGTAAAAGTGAAAAAATTCGAAAGCAGGATTTCGACGGAAATATCCGTTTTGGGCATCCCTGATTCAGAAAAGTTGGTTTTTGGCATAACGTCTGTCCGTCTGCGCGCAGCGATTCTGAGTAAATAGATGAATGTATTTAATTCAGATTTCGTATTTACGGTAGAATTTACTTGTTGTCGATGCATGTGATCTATTTTTTTTCTTTTTTAATTTCAAACAAAGAATACTTCAGATGAAGGTCAAAGTACTCTTTCGAATATGTCTCAAAAAACGGTTCCAAAGATTTCACCTAAATTTTTTGTTCGTAAGGTAAACTTAGTATGCATAACATCCGCATTAGCGGTATTTCGCTTTGAAGTTTGGTACAGACGCAGTAAAATAATTTCTGTCTGCTACATTTACACATTATTAGCAGTGTAAATAGACCAAGCTGAAGTATAATATACATATTTTGTAAACTGAAATGAAAGATATGATAATGATAAAATACACAGGAGGACAGCAAACGCACTGCAGATACGAAAACACATCAATTTCTGTCTACAGCGAAATTACATTTATATCACTTTTACGATATTTTCGTAACTATGCTGCAGAAGGAGAAACGTATATGAGAAAGTATGTGCAACGGTTTTGCACCACTAGTTTCCACTTACACGCGTCCTTTTCGGGTTGCACATCAGCATATTTATTTCAGAAAACTCCCATAAACTAAATTACAGCCCGGAGATCTCCGAAACCAATCGTTTGACCCGTCATATCTTTGTTTTATGTCCGTGTGTTTTAATTTCTGCTCTTTACTCCGTTTCGCCGTTTATCTCTGAAAGAGTAATTAAATATCAACATCAAACCTCAACTGAAAACATATACGCCTTCAAGGAGTCGCCTTTCGTGCATTTGTTAACGTCGAGAATTTTCGACCTGAGCTCCAAAGAGAGTTGGGACGAGGCTTAGCGAGATATCGTGTTGCCTTCCTCGGCACAACCATTTCACATTCAAGGCTTCAAAACAATTGCTCTTCATTTAAAACTCATTTTTCCTCTCACAGATATATCCTGAAGGTGATGTTTCGAAAAAGATAATGATTGGCGTCCGAAGGGAAAGGGGCCAAAACACCCATATGATATATCAGTAGGAAAGGAAAACCAAAATAAGGGGGGACGATACATACCTTAATGTTTATGAGAGAGTCCCGTCTGTTTAAATGTTGACAAAATACATATTACTCCTCCGGTGACTCAGGGATAAGCATGCTTGCTCATCAATTTAACACTACGGGTTCAAGTCCCGGCGGGGCCAAAGAAAATTTGTGGCTTCTCTCTGCAATGTCCCAGTTCATATATGGTTGTGACTATTGAAAAGTGAACCCTCCTTCCTTTATCCACTTCCTACAACTCCTAGTATCTCCAATTCTTACTACCACTAATTACTCCACGTGGGTCAAGTTGTAGGTAAACCCAACTAAACGGTCCACCTAACTATATCCCTATTACCCACCTCATACCTTCTATCGCCCCGTGTAGATGAGATTTAATTGCACGCTACATTTCCCGTTTGCAAATACTACAATTGAAAATACATATTACATTGTGATACATGTGAGTTGAGCGTCATCGCGATGCATGGCATGTGTCTCAGATCACATATCAAGAGTCAAATGTACGTTGGGGATTTATATTTACCGATATAATTTGTCGGGAAAAGGGAGCAAAGTGATTTACATTTCTAAAACACTGTGGGAAGACGTGAAGACTAGCAGCGACTGTGGGAAGCGTGCTCTGACCAACTGATCGCTGAGGGCAAAATGACCTTTTTGAATGGTGGGACGCGAGGTGATGGTGATGAGATTCTTGACTTCCCCAGGGTGCAACTATGCTCCGCTGCCTCCCACATAGTTCTGGCTGTAAATACTCCACCCTCTTCCCAGCAACGTCCATTTATCATCGGATACCGCACGAGGTGAATCAGATCATGTGTCTCTGTCCCTGTGGAATGTGTATGTAAAGCAAAACTAATCATGTAAGCGATGTGGTACCTAACCTTGATAAAATGTTTGCTTTCGATTCCTCTTTTACCTTTTCCTGTATTTTGGAAATGATTTCACCTGCTTACATCGATGGTTGCTTCGTGCAAAAAGATGAAATTGAATAAAACATTCCACACTAGTAATCTCTCGATATCATCGTCTGAAAGTGTGTAACTACTGAAGTAGAGACAATACAATGGAGGTTTGTTGACCTACCGAGTAAATATAAAAATTTATTCTATTATTCATTTTTTAGTTAAATGACATGTAATGTATTTTTAGTTTCATTGTGTTATCAACATCAACTGTACGTGAAAAACCTTTTCATATGTAATATGAAATTACAAATATTAAGTTTCATTATTTCGGATAATATATTTCTTCTCTAGCTTATTCATAATCAGTTAATATTATGTAATATGATAAAATTAATAATATATTACGTGAACGCTGCCCTAGTGGCCTATTTTGTGACGTACGAATGACATATTTTATTGTGCGAAATGCGGAGATCACAAATAAAGGTGCTGCTTGTGATCCCGTGAATCAGTAAAAACTGAGTGCCGCTCAAAAAATTAGGTTAATTACTAGGAGCGTTACAGTAAGACGAATTTCAAATTAGGAGCATTACACTTAAGTTCATTTTTATGATATAGTATATATAGGGAAAGAAAATGAAGTTTTTGTCTTCGAAACATTATTTTACAATCTACAAATGATAGTTCGCTCTTTCTATTATTCCAAATGAAATTATTTTTAAATAATAGGAAATTAACGAAAAATCATGTAAGAAATTCTACCTTTTAAACCTTATGCTTTGAAACCCAATGAACCGTTGTTAAGAGCTTTGTTTGTGGTCATTCACTCCAAACCCTCCTTTGTGTCGTAATGCATGCACTTGTTTGGGGAAGATTTATGTGACCCTTCCCGTGTTTGTTTTCGGTCTACAATTTACATCTACCTTTAGTTGACCACAAACTTCCCGAAGGCTTGAAGAGATGGCGCTGTGCACAAATAACGCTCACAAGCCAAGAGGCTCAACGATGGCAGAAGCAACTGTAAGAGGGGGGTGAGAGGGGTCAACCTGAAGATAGGATTACAGGCTGACTTATCTCAGGACGAAACAGGCGCTAACCGAGATGTAGTCTGGCGTTTCTACTCCGTGGAGACGACTGAAGCAAGAGCCAGGAGTATGATGCCTTGTATTATTTCTTAACACAGTGAATCATTTTTAAAAAGAGAGACAGCATTTTAGGTCGTTGTCTCGACAGGTGTGCCATTGGATATTTTCCAGGTTTGTTCTACAACAACGAGGTATTCAATGTTTTCTCCATCTCCGAAACTGAAAGAGAAAAAAACCGTTTAATTATTCAGACCGAATCCGCTATCAATCTTGGTATAACTATCTCGAAAAAGAATTCTCCAATTTTGATTTCTATGTAAGTTTTTAAACGATTTTTAGACATTTAGTTATAAATATCTTTGTGAACAAGAACCGATATGTTGCAGAAATTGAAATTACAAAAAAATGACTATTGGCATTACTGACGGCAAAGTTACTGTTGAAAAGTGACTATATTATTTATTGCGATCTAGGAACAAGTACATAGCAAAAGGAGGGGTCCCAAGTCTCCTAACATATTATACTGAAAAGTAAAACAAGGTTATATTTATATAAAATTATATAAATTATTGTTGATTCAATACGTGAGTCAATTATTGAGTGGTTGCTGAATTTATGTTAATAATAGCATTTTAAAATTTAAAAAAACAACCCATTGTAAGAGATTATTTCATTCTCATCTCAGACCACTTGAACAAACTCCTGGTTACTTCCCTGCTAGAAGCGTGAAAATAATATATTTATTATTGCTACATATTTCCTTCCATAATCTTGGAGTTTCTAAGAAGAGATACGCATCAATTCGTTGTCGAGGTTTGAAAAGGCTTACTTGAGAGAAAAATAGGCTAAACAAGAAATATGGAAGAAAAGTGTCTAAATTTGATGTTGCCTAAAATAACTCCAACGAGTTCACAGCGTTAAATCACCTGGAACGTTGGCTCTACCCTTATTTAACATGCCAGAGACATCCTCGAAGTCAGAGAACAAGTAACGTGTTTCTAGTCTGGAGGAACGGATGACGAGCTAGAAGACGGGAATAAAGGTGGGACACGCCGGAGACAGAGGTAACACCCGCGACTGATTAAACTAAAGCGCTGGCTCAGCACGTCCATATAATAAAGGACACAAAGGGTACTGCTATGGACAGCGATACGAGTGGCACGTGGCGGCAGCACCTTGAACTAAGCGTAGGTGGATGGGTAGCGACTATGGGCGAAGAGGGTTTCCCCGTTTCTAAATGAGTTATGTATTTCAAGATTACAGGTATTACTAAAAATATGAGTGGAGGACTGAAGAGACCTACAACATTAATATGTCAACCAAAGATGGTACGCAAGAAAGCGCGACGACACTTCAGGATTGAATTGATTGATTACACAGCCACACAAAAAAATTCTCAGGTCTGGCGGTCAGACTATGCTTTTGGGGACGCGATCCATTTAACCCCATCACGTCAGGTTTTACCAATAACCCTATAACTCAAGTTTTCAAGTCCTATTAGACACAATGATTCTGTGCATACACAATAATCCCATAACCCTATATATTCGACCACAAATCCCCTAACCCCAGAAACCCTATAACCCCATAACTGATAACCACGCTACTCAGTAGTTTGACTTCATCTCTCAACGCGGGATTTATCAGGCCTCTGTAAGCAACATATAATCAACCCGATAATCCCCCAACCCCATACGATGTCTGATATTTTTTGGATACTGAAAAGAGACGCACTATAAGAAGAAAAACGGAAAAGAAATCCATTACACAGATCATTCGATTAAAAAGGAACCCGTCATAGCTGTAAACCCGTCTGTTCTATATTACAAAACAGACCTTTTAAGGGATAAATGATGTACAAAATCCACTCGCGCAACCTCCTCGTGGCGTACATCGGGTAACTCTAATGCCGTCGGACCTATTTTTTATGGGAAACGAAGATCAACATTTGAAGAATACATATGAGGTTAATAAATTAATGTAACTGTTAAGCTATATATTTTTCTTTATAAAATAGGAAACAATTTTGTGTGCCGATTGAGGAGGTATCAGTCAATTAAAAACACGTTTTCATTGTTTTTGTTTCGCCAAGTTTTTTAATATGTGGAAATGTTTGCAAATTAAGATTAGTATAGAGTATTCAACGTGTTGGATGGGATGAGGAGATGCATTTTTATTTTTAGTACGTGATCACAATAAATTTGCAATATGTTCATTTTAGTGTGTGTATTTATGTATTTTTTGGAAACTATTTAACAGTGTATGTTTCAAAATTGTTTTGTATTTTTTGAAGGAATATATTTATTACATCTTGTTTACTTTGTCAGGAATGCAAGAGCTTATATTGTTTATAACTTATTACATTTACAATGAGTGTTTGTATTGTAAATAATTAGTAATTATAAAGAAACTGTTATTTACGTATATTTTTCGAGTTATGCGAGCTCCGTATTGCTGTGTTAGTTGTTCTTTTTTGGTAAACATTCGCAATTATTTGTTAATAACAATAGTTATGAATTTCTTTTTGCAGTAATAAATTAGTAAAAAATATGTGGTGACAAATGCAACAAAAAACTGAAAATTTTTGGATTTGAAGGTGGTTGCTTCAGCTTAGCTGGGAAGCTGGAACAACCCCCTATAATTTTATAAATAAAATTGGAATAAGTTTTAATTTATAGTAATTAATTAGTAATAAATGAGTACAAAATTCTCCTGTATGTGTTTTTCAGTTTTTCAGTTTTTCAGTTTTTCAGTTTGATCCAACTTCACGTAGCTCACATATTGCTGTGGGACATATTTTTGGTAAGGGTAGTGATTCAATTCGTGGAGGGATTGCCTTCAGAGTCAACGGGAGTACCTCGTCATCGTAGTTGAGTCGATGGACCCCGGGAGTCGAGATTACTTTTGAAGTTTTCTGCTTCCAGAATTCGTTGTTGTAGAGTGGTGTGTGATAGAGTGACGTAATGCAGAAGTCGTGTCATTGATAGATTAATGTCCCGTTCTTTTGTTACGTCTAGCATTTCCGTAAATTAATAACATGCAAACGTCTATTCAGTCATTCTGCTCAGCATCGTTGTGTATGGTGCTACTCAATTACTGAAGGCCAAGTGTCGTGGAAGTCGAAGCAGCAAATCAGACAACGATTCGTATCAGCTGTCTACCGAAACCTCGCTCAAACTAACCGGTTTGTTTTTCGTGAAGCGGGAGGTTCGAATGCGATTCAATTTTCGAACTTATTCTTAAACTAAACGATATATCCGGAAACGAATTCCTCTATCTACTAACTCGCTCTCTTCTGCCCTTTGAAATGCGAAGTAGTATTTCTGAAACACTATGTTGATTACAACACCATGTCGTTTAAATTAAAAATGAATATTGATGCAATAAATTCCTTCTCAACCAAATGATTAGATGTTTTGTCTCTGGTACATATTGATATGGATCACCAGTACTCTTTAGAAACTTTTTACGAATGTGTTTTATAAAGCCTAAACGAAATTCTCATTCTTCGCCAAACCACCTCCCTCCCGTCAGCATAAATCCCTAATACCCCATAGGTCATGATGCAGAAAGTCGTTTACTCTCATTTCCTTGTAAAGTAATGATCTTTTTACTGCACTGGAACAAATATATTACAAATACAACGAATATGATTTTTTACTACACGTTTGCATGTTATTAATTTACCGCGATGTAAGACGAAAAGTTAAACATGGCGAGTTCGATTCCCGGCTGATCGTCCTTTTCATCTGTCCGTTGTAACCAGAACATAACGCACTTTTGTGAGGTATTTGATGAATTATTTATCGATGTAATTTCAAAACACGATGTCGTGAGTAATTGAAATGAACTTCAGTGTCAATATTTCGTAGGAATCCTCAGTACACGAGCAGAAATAAATAAAAGAGTAATAACAATTTCAGTTCTCACAGTAAATAGTATCTAAATCTTCAGCGTTTATACATATATAAAAGTATATTCTACAATGGCGCACAATTTGGAACACAATATAATGTTCGTTGATAATTAAATATCTCTTCAAAATATTTTTAATTATATGATTCGAGATTCGCCAATTTAATTCAATTCAAATATGAAAATTATCTGATAACGAAGGTTGTGTCGTAAACATTACATGAAAGCTGAAAACTCATTAACCATTCAGTCGTTAAATAAAAAATGTTCCTCTGCATAAAAATCGTATACTCCTCGAAAGAGATTGAATGAGAACCCTCTTACCAAGACCGAATTCTTGAAGTTTTTATGGAATATTGATATTCTATGACGAGAAGAGTACAACATGGTATCGACAGAATAAACCAATATGGTACTCTGCTGAGGCCAATCGCAAGTTCGGAACTTCTCCCGCATGTGCAAGAGTCTTCAAGAACCGAATAGCATATTGTCTCGAAGCAGTTTTCATGGAAATATTTACGTCCATCGTATCATGACTTTTTTGCATCGACGTTGTACGGGAAACTCGTATAAGAAATGTGAGGTGAATTAATGATTACAGTTGTCTACAATACTTTCGAAATCTCATAGGCTATAGGTGTATTGCATTGTTTATAGAACCACATCACAACAGATTCATATGGCTTAAGTAATAGGTGGTATATTTTAATGGAAGTCCGGAATACAACAAACAATTATTATTGGGTCGTAATGCAGCGGGGTGTGTATGAAAATACAATAATAATTAGTCATCAAAATATTTATTATATATAGGAGAAAACACATCCTTCAATATAGTTTGAACTGGAAAGGATGCGTGCGTTACATTACATTAATCATTAGTAAAAATAGATCCTGGTTAACGGTAGTTGCTAAAATTCAATGGTTTGAAAAGAAAATTAGTGTATTCTCGGTTTGTTTGTTACTTATTCTTCCAGGGAATAATTGATGAGTATGCTTTAAGTGTCATCAATATGAAAACGCAATAGCATATAAAAACGAGAATCCTTTATTACCATCAAAATGTTTATGACTACCCTTTTGAAACGACATTTGTTATTATGGGGTCCGTTATAACGAAGTACTTTGAATGTTATTACGAGTGCGTGGCTCCCCCGAGCTTCCCTCCCGAATACACGTTATGGGTCTAAGTGATCAAAGGAGCCATTATTATCGGACAGTACATTACAAGTATTGATTATTCTCTCATTCACACTGACGTGTCGTGACGTTACTGCATCTCATTTAATTTATCATTGCAAATAGAACTATGTATATCGCCCTTAGAATAGTGACATAGAATATGAAAGTGCTGTATCTTCATAATCTACTTAAATACGAGAGACGCCCGTCTTACATTTGTCTATTTCCCACTTGAGGGACTCTTGAAATATTGAATTTAAAAAAATTAGATAAATTCAATAGTCTAGTATTAGGTATTTGTATTTCCGCAAATTGAACTCACAACTGGAGTATGTTGTGAAAAATTCTTGTAGTACTGTATCGGTCCATATCAAGAATCATAGAGAACAAAAAAAAGTGACTAGAATTAAATTCGAAAATATGCTACTTCCTAAAAATACGCGACATATTACCACAGAGACAATTTTTCTCTGGCTCAAACTGAAACTAAGTAAAATAGGTTATCTGTCAAATAAATCGAAAGAAAATAACAATGACATTGCAAGATTTTTACTTGTTACGTGCAAACATTAAAAGATACTTCGGTTTTTTAAATAAACTCAGACATATAAAATTTTTGCAAGTCAAAAAAGATCAGTTACTTGAGCTACTTGAACCACATTAAAAAACAGAAAGGTAATTATTATTATGTGACGACGAATATTTTCGTCAGAAACAGATGCTTCAATTAACTGCATTCACGAAGTATAGTAAATTTATTTCGGTAGAGTAAATTAATGTAGCTTATATGTACATTAACTATGTATGATTTATTTCACGTGCATCTTATTCTTTAACATTCGTAGATTCGAAATACTTGTTATAAATATTAATATTTCAACGATATTTAAAAACAAAACAATATTATTCTTCGAATTATATAATTAAAGAAATTTTTTTGTATAGTTTTGAAAATAAAAGGATTTTAACATCTGTAAATCTTCATGGAAGACTGAGGAAGAAATCAAATTGGGATTTCTTTGAGGGCCAGTCAATGCAAGAGCTAATTGACTCTTAGACCATTAAATCTGTTGACATTAACATGCTGAAAACCCTTCCACCAACACCTCGGACATTAAAAGAAATCATATAATTGTAACAAGTAATTTACCTAAATACAACTGCAAATCATAAATTCCAGTCCAGAAGTCCCTAAAGAGTGGGATCAAAACCATTTGCATTTCTGTTTGCAATCTGTTTTGTGGAGATGTATCTAATGTCAAGAATGATAGTCGGGGAAACAATGTCTAAAACGTGTGTTCACTAAACAAAATAAAGTGATATTAATTCTTTTCGTATTGTATTGGATGGACAATTATTGGCATATTTGTTTTTCTCACGCCATTGGAATAACATTTAAAGGGATAAAGCAGGGATATTTTCTATTTGATAGCCCAAAAAATAGATAAAGAATGTTTCAGGAACAAAATATTTGATGCTATCCATTTACGATTGTGTGAAGTAGATATAGGCATAAATTACAATTATTGAGATAATTTTACGGTTGCACGATTTTATTTTATCTACGGAGTATTAATGGTTCCACGACTTCTTTGAGTAAATTATACGTATTTTTGTAAAAAAGTGATTTTTCTTCTATCTTATTAAAGGTACTTCCGCACAGAAGTACACTTATTTGCATATAGGTCTAAAGGATATGGCTCAAACCTCGTTTTTTCAAAAAATCTTTAATTATTCTTCATAATTCATAAGAACTCTCTTTGGTTTCCTATTATTATTACTACCATTATTTTATTATTATTATTGGAGTACCTAACATTGTTTGTACGGAATCGTATGGAAAATCATTTCACATATTGCAGACCTCTTAATACTGGGGAATGGAGACGTAGGGGAAAATTTCGTGTAGTATCCGTGTTACCTGAAACTGCATTAATGAGCAACGGACGGGTTGAGACGGAACAACAATGATTTTATCATAGAGGTGCTCTAGCAGGAGCTACTCTGAAGCAATTACGAGCAGAGTGCAACGTCAATGTTCGGAACGCAACATGCTAGATGGCTGTAATGTACTTCACAAGCAATTTGACGGTTCGGTGCAATGTTGAGCATATCCTATAACCCGCTGCTGTCTTCTACCTGGGAGTGTAGTAGCACGGCCAAACTACGTAATGCAGGCGCGCGTTCCGCGAATACCTACGCATTAAATAGAAGCGTGTTATCCGCGGATTAGATCCTGTTGATTCCACTAAAGATGAATCATTTCGATAACGTATCATTCACGATGCAAATGAAAACTGAAATTCGTTACTGCAAAGTATGATAAACACCACACCTTTACATTAAATTAAAAGGGAACAAATTATCTTCGTTAGCCGTTAGTATGAATGTGGAAATTAATCGAATAATTTGATTAAAATGTTTTAACATGTATGAAATGATAATTCGTGAAAAATGCAAAAAAAAAAAAGAACCTGAAATAAACTAATTGTGTAATGCACGTTTTTGTGTAATTCTATTCGGTGAAATTTATTTATTCGAAATTCGAATGTCCAACGAACAAAAGCAGACGGGGAGCGTATTATTTCGTGCTGCGCAACCACTGCCCCCCCCCCGTCTCCTTCCCCGGCCGCAACTCACACAACCACTGCGAGCCTCATGGTAGCGAGAGAGCACAAAAACGACGCGTTCTCCCTGCACCGACGATATGCAGCCCTCCCACTCCCATCTCCCAAGCGAGGACCCACTGATGAAAAATCCGCTTTCGATACTCAAACCCCGCTCCTTCGATCAATAGTCTTCAATAGCCTCCCTGCTGCAGAGACGGCTCGTTACGCTATCGGCCCTGATTTGTGCCACGAGCGAGAAGTCGGAATGCGGAAGGTGGACGATCCCTGAGGACTGTCTCTGATTAGTGGAGAGCGCCGTCGAGCCGTCGCGCCGCTCCGGATGGACGTGTGGCGGGGCGGAGTGTGGTCTGGCAGACAGAGCTTTGCCGCGTCACAGGGCACGGCCGTGTAAGTGGCTGCCATAATAACGCGAATCCCTACCCAGAGCTCAAAAGCCTATTTCGCCCAGTGCGCGCATGAGAACACACTACCACGAAATGTGAGCAAACGCGTGTTTTGTTGTTGTTGTTGTTTTGTTTTTGTTTTTCATAAATCCGGTTTGATATGATTGTTGCGCTTCTTTGATACTGCTATATCTGCTTGGAAGCTGAACACATAGCGTTCGTTTTGCGTACATTCATTTGTGGCTGTGGCTTCTGTACAATGTTGAGATTCCTGTTTCATTGGGTGGGCAGAAATTTCGTTTGGTTGGAACTGTTTCGTTCTTTTGACTCGAGGTTGAAATCTCTGAAGTCCAGAAACCAGAAAATTAATAACTTTTTCCCTAAAAAAGTAAATAAAAAATAGTAATTATTGAAAAGTCGTTTACTTCTTAAGTCATCTATAATAAAGTTGTGCGGTAAATGATAGTAAATTTTCCGGTAGGTAAATGGAATTGCGTTTATTAAATAGTTTAAGCTAAATAAAGATTTTATCACTAGGCGGAAGTTCAAACCACCATTCCTTTATTCATGTTTCAGATTCACGTGTTATTCAATGCATGGATTACAAATTACGTATACACAACATTATATCATCAATAATGACTTTGATCGGTACGATTTATATTACTTTCAACATCGGGTACTTTCAACACTATTATTTAAACGGGACCATTTTTTCTACATGACTCATAAATAAGACGTACGAGTATTTTAGTTAATATAGGGGGTTTACATTTCTTGATTCAAATAAGATCCATCTTAAACTTTAGTTTGTCATTTAAAATTACACATCCTATTTACCAAAGAAGAAAGATAGAAAACTTGTAGACATAAAAGAAATAAAGAACATAATGAACCAAGAAAACAAAATCTTTCAAATGCTTTGCCGAGAAAGCAACTAAATGTACGAGAAAATTTCACGTTTCTTCAACACATCATTAATTTCCGTTACCCGGTATTCCGTTACATTTCCATAAATTTCCCATATCAGTACATGGACTATCCAAGAGATATTGCTTGGTAATTTTGGAGAAACAGCAACATTATCAACTATGGCTGCTATGCAGCCGAAAAAACTTTATAACATTAAAACTTTGAGCAACAAACAAACGACGTGTAATTTATCATTCTTCAAAATATTATTATTTCAAAAATAATTTCGTTATAAGAAAAAAAAATTATTTCCTGTGAAACCTTTAATTAGGTTTTGTTAAATACCAAGAATATTTTGTGACGCCTGTTGCAGGCAGTGGCGGATATATGGGNCTATAGCCCCCCCCCCCCATTGGACCTGAACACTTCCCATATAAAATTGAAGTTAATAAATGGCATAATTTGTAAAAGTGTTATATTAATAATTATTAGTTTCAATTGTTATTGTTACAAATATCAGATTGTTAATTATTTATTTGATGCATTTCATTTACGGTAATATTTACAAAATTTGTGTCGTATAACCTTAATTTTTAAACTAAATTGATCCCCGGTTAGCTCCCCTTTTGATTTCGATTTTGATCCGCCAGTGCTTGCAGGTGGTACAACTTCTTGCTTTTGGGTCATTTTCGTGAAATGCAGCGCATGTGAAAGAATACGTAGTCAAGAGAAGAAAGGTACAAAAACTTTGAGAAAACAACACGTCTGAAGTGAAAGAAACGATTTTCCGATTTTACACATGGATCTACCGGTAATCCTGTAATGCAAAAACAAACTCGAAGAACGTAGTGGGTATTGGCGAGGAAGTCAGGAGAAGTCAGCCCATCCACCCCTCAATATATTCGCCACAGAATTGACGGTAGTTAAGGTATTATGTGCGCGTTGACTGAAGTCAAGTTGCCAGCTATTCACGAAACTTTCGTTAAAACAGTATTTTCCACAGTTGTTGGTAAATTATTCTTGAAAATGCCCCGTAAGGTATGCAAACGTCATTGCGTTCCTATTTCCATTTACTATGTTTTAGTAGGTTTTTTAGCTATGATAAGCAGGAACTTTTTCCCGAATATAAAAAAACATGAGCCCGCGAAAGTTGATCTATTAGGGTTAATAGTAATTTATAGTCAAATAATTCAAACTTTTGCGTTGTAAGGGTATGAAAATTCATCACTGGATAGAGAATGGTTCAAACTATCATTTAAAACATATTTTGGGGTACTTAGTCTTTATCTAGTCGTTCTGACACACATAATACCTGAAGTGACTTGGATACCGTTTATGAATGACCTCATTGGTTTAAAAGGCAATTATAAAGTATTATCAACTCGTCTAGTAAAATTTGGAACTTGTGGCCATAATATTATAATAAACCCATCTCCATGTTGTACGAACTCTTCTTCGTAAAGTCTGTTATGGGACGATTTTAAAATAAACTGCCATAATATTTCTAATGGAATCGATACAAAAACTATCGCAAGTGCCGTAAATTTAACAAAGAAAAGAAGACAACAAAACTTACTTCGCCTTTCCGGAGAAACTTGCAAACTTGGGTCGTGTAGTCTTCAAATACATTGTATATAAAGCACATTTACAAATAAAACAGTATAATTAATGCATCGCTGTTTTTAGTTCACCATAATTCCTAAATTACTGTTGTAATGTCTATTTCAATATGAGCAAAGTAGACAACATTTCTGAAAGTTTCATAAATGATTATGTTCTTGACTAGCACCTGGCATGTTCGTACTAACTTATCGTGAGATTTAAAATATTTCACAATTTCCCTGCGCTCTCTCAATTTAAGTACAATTTTTAATCACATTCCATAACACACACTTTGTGTGACTAGAGGTGGCACACCGGATGTATATAATTTAAATTGTAATACTTGATATTACGTTCTATTTGAATACAAAATTAGTGCTGATATTGCATAAAAGAAGAATGGGCGACCTGTGGCGTAGTGCCTAACGCTACCTCTGGGGACGCCGGTTCAAACCCGGTCCGATCCAAGTAGAATCCGAGTTGGTGGACGGAGCGGTGTTCGCGGCAGGTTTTTTCGGGTTTCTCCCGTTTCCCCTGCCTATCATTCCACCACAACATTCGCTCATAATCATTCGCCTCCATGTCATTCATAATCACCGCTTCAGGGGAGGTGCGGCAGGAAGGGCATCCGGCACCCTAGTATTCCCCAGCCAAAACCAAATGAAGCATCATATATCCATCCCCATTCGCCGACCCCACATGAAGTGGGAAAAGACGGGTTAAAGAAAGAAAGATTACATAAGAGCTGACCGGCAATGTGGCACTAGAAAAGAGAACAAAAAAGTGACGGGGGGGGTCAAAATTTTAGAATTAAGGGGTGTCTTATCGAATGACAATAATTCAATATATATCGCGAGTAATGAAGCATCGATAATACATTGTTGGTTTGTATTATTATGTATGATTTTCTGTTTAAATAGTTTCACTTGTTTCTGATAGTAATAGTCACCGGTTTATATTTTTAACCCTGAAGAAGTTTTGAAATAAAATCCGAAACGTTGTCGATTTATTAAGAAAATATTTTTATTGATCAAGCCCTCACGATTCCATTAAAAGCATCGATAATACTTCAAACATGTTCAAACTTTAAATAGAATGAAAATGCTGGAAGCTCTTTTTTAAATACAGCTTTTTAAAGAATTAAAATGGCGCACCGGTGATAAGTGATGGAGTTTAATAATTAGTTATAAATGCGGAGATTAATTAATAGTTGTAAATCTGTATTCTTGACTTGAAATGTTATTTTAACGCTGTATTCATAAAGGCGGTTCAAACATTTAGCATATCACGTGGCATCTAAAACCACGTTCATTTTTAGCCTTCCCCTCTCTTGTAGTGGGTTTAATGCTCCGAAATCAGGCAGCAACAAAACTACATATCTAAAATTTACAATAAAAATTAAATATTCACATTTTTGCAGCATAAATTATGTTCGTTTGAAGGGTGTTACAAATATCACTCACCTAGCCACCTGGAATGCAAAGCCACTGGTTCTCCTACATATTTGCATTCTTCAAGGGAAAACCCTTATCACGTAGACATTAAAAAAATCTCTTGAAATAATTAATCTCGAATTTAGTTATTTTAGTGGTTACTATTTATAAACAATGTTTTCCAAGTAACCTATAGTTTGAAACTCATATATTATTGTGAAATAATTTTTTTATTTTACTTATACAAATTTTATTGGTATTCTGCTACTATTATNAGATGTGTATAAGAGACAGATTATAACACGTAGGGAATTACTTTTATTCTTATCTTAGGAGTGTGCTAAAATGTTAATTCCACCTCTTCCTCAGGCCTCTTGATCGGAATTGATGGGATCGTCCCTTGCTTGCTAATAAGTTGTAAATAAATATGTAAATAAGTTTATTGTCCTCCACATAGTCAGACGAAGTTAGTAACTGCTTTTTTGCCAAAAATTTTATTTATTTACTCGAAACATCAATTCAATATTTATATGTGCTTGAATAATTCTTAAAAATAATAATTTAATAAACATTTTTGATGTGTTCTTCAAACAAATATTACTTGGTTCGTAATTTTTGGAAAAGCAAAAACCTTCCATTTCTATATTAAATGGAATATTTTTCAAAATGTTGAAGTCATTAAATGCATTAGAGAGGTTTGTAAGTGTATGTAATAAAGAGATTAAAATGGTGCATTTACCTTGTAACTTTTGGTACTTGCCACAACAATCCAGGAACCATGTTTTACGATTTTTTTAATAATTTACTTCGTTTGGCATCGTATTTTATCTATAAGCAGAACTAACCGGCGTTTCCTGGGTTTTGAAAAAAGGTTTAAAACAATCATTACCCAGAATTCATATGTTTTACCGTACACGGGGCATTAAAACACCTGTCTGGATTTTTTAGCTCACTTTGCCTACGTAGCCCGGGGTTCTTATACAATATTCTAAATTCGTATGTTATTTTCCATTTACTCTACTTTCATGGTATTAGATTTTCACTTTTGTTGTTAAATTGTTGAAATTAATAATTTGAAATAAAATAATCGAAATTGAAAATTAAAATTGTTAACTTCAACACTTAAACCCCATGAAGAAAACCATCAAAAGTACTTTCAATTTTCAGTATTGTAATCTAATATGTATGCAATTACGAATTATTTCAAAATCCAGACAGCAGGAAAATACATTTTACTCGAAGCTTAATAAACAATGTGCATTGTTAAGGCCTCTGAATTCTTTGGTTTATATTTCACTTTCAGGTGATGTACTTGAAAGCAAAGTTCTTCGCATCCTCAATATCATTTCGCTAACTTGACGCAATCGACCTCTGGCGGACACATTAGTAAACTTTGTAGTCAACAATCATGCCAGTGGAGATGCACATCTTCTGATTAGCTGCCAATTTTAATTGTTCTTGTGCTCTTAAAATTCATCAATAATCACCATACTTGGCATTTTAATTGCAATAACCCAAAAAAAAGTCATTTGAAATTTTAAATAATTTTATCGATTACTTTTTCCGATTCCCATACAAAAGACATTCCAAAGAATTTACTTTTATTAGTTTAGATACATTTGTTTTGACCTGAAAGTCACCTTTATGCTATTTATGTTACTCCTATGAATCCCTGAAGAATTTTCTCTAATAAAATACTTTGGTGGATCAAACTGCAAAACGACTCTTTCAAAGTTTGGTTTCCTTACGCTTCATTTCTACTGTTCTCTTCGGTAATTTTCACTTCATAATTTTTTCTTTCTCTTCGCATGCCTTTGGTACACTTTTCGTTTCTTTGTGGGTTGAATTTAGTTCATCAAGTTTGGGCATTCTTCCTATTTTCGTGAATCTGAAAATTCAATTCTTGTTTCTTAGTTCATTCCTTTGCAAAGAACTTTCAGTTTTCGCATGTTTCCTAAACTTGTATCAAGTCATCGTTCACATGCAATTCCATCTGTAGCCGACATCCGAGTCAAAATGCATTCTCTTCTGAGAGCGTCTTCACTAGTCGAAGGGAAACGACATAGTCCACCGCGGAATGTTGGTCTTGGAGGATGAAAGGAAGAACGCGGCGAGTCCTTACATGGTTACGAGTTCATACTCTGGGCCGTTTGATTTTCCAGATCTATCGGACAGAAGAGCTTTTCGGTACTACCACTGTGCCCGGGGGGAAGCCCGGTGGCAGGGTGGAGAACCGAGGGGAAGTCGTGGTGACGTCGTACTTGACTTGCCCCCCTCCCGGCGCGGAGAGGTCGCCGCCACCAACCGCTTTGCGCCGCTAACTTCCCTTATTAAAACAACCGTGCGTTAAATTACAAGCTATTCGCGCCGTTGGTCAAGGGATGTCTCGGAGCGAGATGGTTCCTTCCGCTCTCCCCTGACTCCCCCTCTTCCTTGGGAATAGCTCAGCACGCAGATGCTTCCATGCTGCAGGCTCGCTCCACGCCAGGGCTCACTCATAGCGGTCGTGCATTACCTTAGCTGCTCCAGTTTCACTGCTGCCTTTGCCACATTATTCATGGCGTAACAATTGCCACCACAACTGTCTTTGCAGCAGCGGCACACAATGCTTCTATAGCAACCCCACATTTACCGCAGGACTAACATGAAACCGTCCCGTTCGCGAGATCTATCATGTTTCTCCCAGGAATATGGTGAAGCGTAGATATTTACTTCTTCCCTTTGTTGGAGCTTGGACTTTCTTAGACTTGGTGTTGAACGCAAAATTTAATGTAACTGTTTTTTATTCATTTCCTTTCTTTTATTGATGAATTTTACATTAACCAACTTTTTAAGGTTCGGTATTCATTCTTTTATTAAGGAGTGGCGAATTCGGTATTTTATAGGTAAACACTGAAAACTTAAAATAATGTGAGAAAATTCTTATATTTCTTGACATTCATTCTGGTTCAAAAGTAAAAGAGTTATTTGTTTATCAAAAACTGTCAACTGTGAGGGTAAAATAAATAACTGATGATTTATGGGCCATTTCTAAAGAAAATTGGCACTTTCAAGGACCAATTTAGGTGGTTTCCTATATTTTCATCAGAACATTTTTTAGAGAAAAATCGTACACATAATATATAGAACTATTCTAGCCACGAAAAATGTGTTTATTTTCGAGTTTACCTATTTTCAGTTTTGTGTTTTAAACCAAAAGTCTATTACCAGTCATGATACAATATTTTTTTTACTCAGACTCCCAAAATTTATTTAAACGTGCGAATGATATCATGTACTTCCCGGGATTGAATGGCGGTCTTTGCGTTGAATGGAGTGAATTATAAATTTCAGCATTTATTACGTATTTAAAAGGAGAGGAGGAGTCAGGACTGTTTCCAACTGTGTAAGTTAAATTTCATGTGTTGCTGTACTTCTTCATTTAAAACTGAAAAAAAGATGTGTTTGTTTGTGAACTTGACCTTTTCAGTAAGGTCTTCCTCACACTGAGCAACTCTGAGGCAAGCGACGGACACCAGTCTCTTGGAAGTCTCCTCCGATGTTGAGTAAAAGGGAGGCACAAATGACGCGACTCCTAAGGGATGTATATCCTGCGCATAACCGACAAGTCGTACGCGACTTGCCAGGAAGGTCTCACGTCCGGTCTTTCACGTTGCTCACAATTTTAACAAAATGCCGATAGAATACCCTATTAAGGTATTATGTCCGTCAAAGCGACTGGGCTGAAGTACCCCCCAAAATGTTTCAAATGATAGTATGAACCATTCCCTATCCAGTGGCGATGAATTCTAATACCCTAACGGCGCAAAATTTTGAATTATTTGANTTACGGGCTTTTTTTTTTTTTTTGATATCGTGACAAAAGTACCGGCTTAACAGAGCGATATACACCTACTAAAACATAGCAAATGTATATGGGAAAGGAATGACGTCAACATTTTTGTACCTTACGGAGCATTTACAAGAATAATTCAGTAAAAACTGAGGAAAATACTATTCTTACGGAAATGGCATCCGCATCGGGTGACTGAAGGCAATGCGACCCTTGTAAAGAAAATAGTCAAACGACAATCTAAATTTATTAACAAGTTTTGAATTCACAAAATAATTGCTCTTGTCCAATAATGTAAATCAGTGGAATAAGTTATTAATTAATTAGAACCCATTTAGTTCAATATTTCCAAGTTTCGTGAATAGTTGGCATCTTGACGTCAGTCAACACGGACATAATACCTTAAGAACGTAATTTCTCATTTGTTTTGATATTTGACTGATAATGATTCTTAGAAAAATATCAGATGATGCTGTCTAAACTACGTGTTGAATGGATCAAACAATAAAAATAAATAAATATTAAAATAAAGATCAAACAATAAAAAAATCAATATTAAATTTATTTACCATCATCATTGTATAAACTAGTTCGTCACCTCTTACATTAAACTACTTTTTTATTTATTGTTTTGCATATATTTATCTAACATTGGGTTCTTGGTGTGAATGTTCGAAACACAATGGATCCACTACCAAGTGAGAGCTGAATGAGGGGTGACAAAATAATTCACTAAAAATATTCCTGAAAGCGTCTGTTGAAGATTGAGCATAAAAATGTGTATTGCTGTTCAAAATTAAAGCTGTGTCATTGTTTGTGCAACATTCGTTTTGTTGTGTTGACTGCCTTCTCTTTTCCTAACGTAGGCCAAATTGAGAACACAACACTTTTCACTGCGTTATTTATCTTCTCTGGAGTCTGGAGACAGACTGAATATACTTTGATTAAGTCACAGTATTTTCTTTCTGAGATCATGAGTGTCTTTCACAACAACACACAACTCATATCGAGTATCCGTCGCGTCGGTTGTAGGTTGGTCAATGTAAGGAGGACCTTATACCACTTAGACATATGACCGTGTAATACTGGCCTGTGTCATGTATCTATGATCAAATATATGACAGTAAAATGCACAAACTTTGATCACACTTCAATTATGATCATATATCTATGACATAGGAACTCGTTGAGAGAACCTTTGGTCATATATTTTACCACATCTTTAATCATAGACATGACATAGAAATAAGACCGTGTAATGCCGGCCTTAGCGAAGCGAGGGAAGTCAATTCTTCGCGTCACGAGTCTTGTCATGAGTTATGTGACTGCGGCAGATAACTTTCGAGTAATGAAGAAGCTGAGAGAAGCAGTTGAGCAGAGGAACTGCAAGTGATCAGGACATCCTTGCTTCAAATACATTTTGTCTATAACGATTCAATTGAAGATTGAAAAAACAACAACAGGAAAATCAGCCAATGAAACTGGAACTTATTGGTTAATAACACAATTGACCTAGTTGAACAGAATTCATCAAATATTATGGAAACGGAAGAAGCATTCCTGAAAAGACGTAAACGAAGATAAAATGCATCCTTCAATCATGAACTGGACAAGAATTATGTGTGAAGAGGGATAATAAAGAAGTTAAATATGAGTGAAGTCTGTATGTAATTTCAAGAGGGTTTCAGTTATCTTTCGTCCCACGGAGAAAAAACTTGTTTACATCAAGATAATGATAAATAATCGTAAGAACTAGTTTTATTCAGGACCATTCCGTCCGTGTCCTCCCCGATAAAGAAGAAAAGGATAAGCTAACGCTATCGTTTGGAGATGTGGTGCAATGTTGAAAGAGTACGGGAAAGATGAAACGAAACGCTGAACGGGTATGAGAGGTTAATAAATGAACGTGAGGTTACGCTTAACCTTCCTGGGCGCGACACGGAGGATAATATACATTTATCATATATCAAACATATATTTAATACGATGTACATGATGCAATTCATCACATGTAAAAAATATAAAATGCAATTCTTCACATAGTTGCAGTATATAGTGTTTTTGGACTATTCTAGACACCATATGAAGTCGTAATAACCTTATCTTCTTGCAAAATTTAAATATCTGTGTGTACGCTGGGAATAACTTATTTGTGTCTCCGATCTCAATAGAATATGTTCCACGTTCAATTTCTCTACTAAAAACGCTAGAACAAAAATCATTATCGCGAGAACGAAATACATCGTGAACGCTACCCGTCACCATCTTATATAACATTTATTTGGTTTCAGTGTATCCTTCGTGTACCCTACCTTCTCTCCTCGGTTCAGAGAGGGAGAGTGGGCGTGGACTAGGTAACTCAAAGGCTTGTTCCATTCGGTCCTGAAGGAACGGAATGCGCAGGAATGATCAAGGATATTACAGCATCTTTCATGCGCTTCCTTTTCGCCACTCATTACGACTGCTCTTAAATCGAAAGTTTTAATTCAAATGATATGTCAAATAGTACATTTGTGTGAAATTTGATTGATATTTGGAAATTAGTTCTTTATGGTTTTACGTCATTCTACTAAAATTTCATTGACTTTAAAAACTGCAAACTAAAAACTAAAATTTCATTGACTAAAAACTAAAAGGATAGTATCTATTTCTTGCAGTGTAATAGCTCTGATACTGACCTCTACGAACCCAATTTCTGCTATGATCCATAATAGATTCACACCCGATATTTCGATTTTTTTTTCCTTCGGTTATCGTCGACTCCATAGAAGAAATTCGAGGATATTCCCGTTTGCCACTAGAAGGAAAATACTGTATACTCCTATTTGGAAGCTTGCGCAGGTTTGTCTGCACTATTGTGACTACTCTACTAATCTAATTTATATAGTATCTAATTTATCAATATCATTAATTATTTCTGTCAAAGTGTGTCACATTTCTTATTCAGTGCGATCAATTCGTCGTACCAATTTGACTCCCTCTGATGGGGATACAAACATGTCTTGATATTTTAAATTTTCTCATGCTTTCCCTTAATAACACAACGATTAATTTCTTTTCCAATCAAATAGTTAGCAACGTCTGCTTGGACTTTCTGATAATTATTCCTTTTCGCTTCTATGGCACGAATCCGTACTCGTGGGATTTCCGCACGTTCCTCTACTTCCCCTGAAACCCACGTGCTTCAGAGCACTTCAATCAACCGATTACTTCGTTTCCGCGCTCAACTTTTAAAAGTTTGATCTCATTTGTCTCCTGACCATCTTCGCAACGTGAAATGGACATTGCATTTTGCACAAAGTAAATGAACGAATAGAGCTCCGCAACTCGATTCCGTTCTCGATCTGACTTCAAAGCAGTCGAAGTGCGAACATTGGAGATGCGCTCTTCAAACATATTTCCACCGAGAAAACACTACGAGAGCGAGTACTCTAGGATTAGATGTGAAATCCAAATTCTAAGAAAGAAAAGGATTCCCCCAAACCTGCGAATAAGACAACCCAACCTTTTAGTCGAAGTACTATTGGGTTCGGATGACACATCTAAAGGTTTGGAGAAATCCTTTCCTCCTCTGAATTTCGATTTCACATCTAAATCTCTTATCTTAGTGTCATAATCCACATATTATTTTATTTAGCTAAGCAGAAAAACATCCCGATGCATGCAAAGGTTGCAGTAGTCCTACACTGGAATGAATGATAATGGAAGCCTTGAAAATTACAAAATCAAGGTCTTCAAAATTAAGGAAAAATACCTATTTATTAAAAAAAATGCACGATAAAAATATTTCTTTATTTGTTTTGAAAACGTGTCCCATTCTCATTACATAAAATTTCACGTAAAATATAAATATTAGTTAAATTAAATAAATATTCTTGGTGTTTTTATAAGTATTCACAAACCATTGCAGATATATATTTATTATGGGAATTCAGTAGATTGCTAAAAAATCTACTGCAGATTTTTATTTTGTTGGAGGCCAGCTTGAAGGATTAAT
This sequence comes from Laupala kohalensis, assembly GCA_002313205.1. Lineage (NCBI taxonomy): Eukaryota > Metazoa > Arthropoda > Insecta > Orthoptera > Trigonidiidae > Laupala > Laupala kohalensis. Next base: position 57,819 of record NNCF01131346.1, on the reverse strand, counting down.
TACTCTCATCAGCCAATAGTCATTCATTCGAATTTCTACTTAAAAGTATTGAAGGATGTAATTTTTGAATTGATTATTTCGATATCCACCTGTGTGTTCCAAGGTATCAATTTTTCCGCTATGACGCAATAGTCTGTTTGTGTACCTTTACTTCATTACGATCCGAATAAAATAGATTAAAAACGTGGGTGATAGAGTTATGGAGTCATTTGTATGTTATAATTTGATAAAGCATTATTTGTTTGATAGAAAAAAGATTCTTAATGAAGAGCTATCGCGATACATTGAAAGCAATTAGCGTAGTATGGACCATGAAAATTAAAATTCATTATCAAATTTTTTTGACAAATGATGCATTGAAATGACCTGATGGAGGAGAATAAAGACTAAAGAAATAAAATGTATAATACAGATTTTGGAACAGTAGTGCCATACAAAGAACACGAGAGTTGGCACGAGTATGCGAAGATATATTATCTGTTGAAAGTTATCTTCGATTTTATCTGTGGTATTAATGGTTCTGCTTTATTCCCCTTTCTGTTATTTTGCTAGTTCCATACGATTCCTATTTTAATTATATTTGTCAATAATAAATCAAATACATTTCATAAAATTCGCTAGATTACGATTTTTGTTAGCTTTTGTGGTGAAGGAGTGATAGTGATGATACTGGTGTAGTAACAATTCATTTGTGATGTCGTTTCAGCACGTGAAAAATACGTAGTATCGTATAAATATACTAAAAGATTGGAATGCGAGGTACATTTTTCTTTTCGGGGAACTCAGAAAAATTTGCTCTGATGACTCGGTGTAAAGGGACACTATAATGATAGAAGCGTATGATTATGATTTCCTCCGTGATAGAGTAATAAGGACAGCCGTATAAAGGAGAATAATATTGTCTGCATTCCTAATAGTCTGCAGTCCCTCGGGAAATCAGTAATTTGATAGAATATGGCGTAAAATAAGTATAGTGAAACTAAAGAAATCGCAAATGTCTACCCCAAAGTCTTGTGAGATTAGCTTAGTGTCATTGAGAAAAGATAATTATGTGAGTTTTCTTTGTGTGTACCTGGCGTAACTCGTCAAGTCCATAATTCAATTTGAACGGACACGTACTCGCCGCACAGGCGAACCCGCCTCCCAATCACGTGACACCGGCTTGTCCTCCCCCCCTCCAGGGCACGACATGTTACGGGCGGATCGGTAGACAATAACTTCGCATCTGTGTCCACGAAAATAGTTTTCCAGATCGGAACCAAAGGTGACGTCGGACCAAATCTGGACCCAACTCGCTTCCACCCAAGGAGATGAGTATGCAGACATTAATAGTAATCATGGAGGATGGATATATGTAATAACAATGTTGAGTTTAGGAATAAAATATAATGTAAAGAAATGAAAGTGCCAGCTCCGGAGAGAAAATGAACCACTGCGCTCGTCCGGGTCCACTGTTTCTTACCTATCGAAGCGCGAGCCCTATAGCGTCAAGATTCATGAATTCCCATTTGCTGGTAAAACATTTTTTCAAAACTGAACTTTATCACGTATTAATCATGTTTCAACAAAAGACAGTTGTCTCATAATGCACATGAGAAACTTCCTTCTACAAGATGCATCAATAGCTTATTTTTACTATCTCGACGAACGTGAAGATTCACGAGGAGATAATTTATTGCGAAAATTGATATTTGACACTGCACTTGACCACTTGGAGAACAATATTAATTTACTTACAATATTAATTAGAACTAGTTTACCTTAAGAAGCAATCAAAAATCATTCCATTCGTTCAATGAGCCCGAAGGAAAAATCGGTGGAAAACCCGAGCCGAGATGGGGTTTAGAGGAAACGTACATAACAGTGCCAAGGTTGAGTAATGATAAAATAGTAATTTTATAAATAGTAACAACAATAGAAATAATGCTCTAGAATGACGTGCATGTTTTAATGTAGTATTATTAAAGTACAATGACATGGGCGTGGAATGATCAGAAAAGGCAGTGGAAAGGTCGTGAAGAAGGTTACAACTCAGTGATGGAATGTCGAACAGGGACTCTACACGACCAGTTGCTCAACGAGAAGGACATACTTCCAAACCCCGAGGAATGTGCCTCGAAAAAAATAAATTAGAAAGATTAATCACGTTGTAACAGTTCCCCTCGAATTTGCAAAGACTAATGACTTTCTCGTAGGGAGGGGTAACACAATTCAAGAATTAGCGAGTCGACAGAAAATGACAGAAGCGGAGGATGGGGGAATACGAATCAGGGGTAGTACGATTAATTTTTCTTGGAACCTTGCGTCTAAATATCTGTAAAAGAAAGATAAATCTAAGACCTTACTATATATAAAAATGTATGTCAAAAGTACAATTAATTTTAAAATTACTTCGTGCTTTTTAACAAATGCACATGCCAAAGAGTATACCTACCTAATTCGTGTTTTACAAAACTTTGATTTCCTATTGATTTTACAAATGCTTTATGTTGAGACTTTCCATTTGTCAAAATGGTTTTGCAATGCTATTTTTGTGAAAAATATCCCGCAAAAAGTATCGTTTCTCATTACCCATTTTTTCAGAAATATGGGGTGAAAAGATACACTTATATTTAAGCTCGAAAAAATTAACTTGCCTTTGTTTTTAAATCACGTTTATAAATATTGTTTTGCTGTCCTAAATAGAAAATTTTTTGATCATAAAATAAGTTAGGATAATATAAATTATCTTTATTTGATCTCTTTTAATAATTTTCGGTTTACTTCATTTGTGTTGATCAGAAATATACCTCAAACAAAAGACTGCACTATGTACCACTTTCATAATTTTTTCGTCATGCCCATCGAAAATATTTAAGCCTAAAATTGAATTTTTTTAAAAATTCACTTTTCAAAAATTCACAAAAATTAAGGACAAAAGTCAGAACGTTAATATTCACTTAGGTATCGCTTCTGATATATATCTACATCCAATAGATATATAAATCTGTATTTACCACTTATTCCTTCTCAGCAAATTCGCCAAAGATGAAGTTTGCTCGATTTTGATATCCAAGTTTAGATGAACAAGTAAGATAAATAGACAAAATGTATACTGAACTAAGTTTATACAATAAAGTGTGATATCTGCAGTGGTTTTTGTTCGAGTTTTATAAGATAAAAAATCATGAGATATGAGCGGTATTGTACATGCTAACAATCGCTAAAATACGGGTCCGTGGGGAGACAAAAATGGCCGACACATGTAAATGGTTTGAGATTAATTTTTTTAAAATCAGATCTGAATTCTCGAATGGAAGGAAAGTATCAGGGAAAGTATTATTTTTTTAGTGGTCAAGAGACCACCTCTGAACCGCTTCTTATGGATTTTCCCAGATGGTAGCACTGTTCACGTAAAACGTTCAAGTTAACTTCAGTCAGCTGTAAGTGACCACTACTGAGGTCATATCCAGCAGTGTGTTCATGTAAGCATTGAAGTTATCATAATACAACGACAAGCACGTTATTTTCTTAGACGTTTTAGGGCGTTTAATGCACACAAATTGTATGAAAATTAGCTCACCATCTAAATGTTGACTCCAAGGTGTGTGCAATCGCAATTAATCATTCTATCACAGCTTTCAATGTAAGGGAGATAACTACGCTTGGATCGAGGATGATATGAAGATAGAAGCAGCGTCTTGGGGAGAAACAAATGAGTTTTATAAGGTGAAATGAGTAAATTAACTACAATAAAATAAAAAATAAATACACTAAAATATAACACGAGCTTATAAAAGTTGATTTCTTGGAAAATTTCTGTAATAGACGTGTTGAATGAATGAATTATGATGTATTAATATCAAAAAAATATTATTTTAAAAGATGAATTCTTGGTTTGAAATAAAGAAGTCATAAAAAATGGCACTTGAATGGTGAGTGCTCGGAATTGCAAGTTAATATAATTAAATAATACGTTTGTGAAAAGTTACATTATTAGATGAAATATTGAACGACGATTGTTTTATTTTAATTTATATTTAATTTGTGAAAGATATCTGTGCGTTTCTTCTCTTAGTGTAGCCGAGTTTTACTTAAAGTATTATACCATGATTTGCGAATGTCCTCATTGTATTTGAAATGTTAGTTTGATCTTTCAATGAATTTTATTTATTTGCATGCATTTTGTGTATAAATTAAATCAAACATCTTCCAAAGATCAGAACATAATTTTGACTCAAATAACAGTCGGTCATCAAACATTTTACATTTATGATTCAATCCGGGACGAAGATGAGACTATGTGTTTCTCGTCAATTCGGAAATTCGTAAAAAATCTGGAACCCATTAAATATTATATATGCGTACTATTATTCTTAAATAAATTATACACCGTGAAGTCTATTTGAATTCATAGTTGTACGTCTAAAAATAATACATACACGACATAGTGCAGTGGTTGTATCGAGACCAAACTGATCAACGTCCGGGATCGTCTCTTAATTCTCCAAAAATGTATCACACAGCTGCAGATCCCATAAATATTATAATAGCAATAATAAATCTCTGGCATAAACGAGTTTGTTTTATTTCTCATTTGTTTCCGAGCGCAGTTTTTCTACGCGCTCCTTCCCCCACATATTTTAAAAACCACACTTTCCGCCCCCACCCCATGAGCGGATTCCCGCTTCGGAGCGTCCCCCCCCCCGCGCCGACAAATGACGCGGTCGACAGGGGGACGGGGTTGTATTTGCATGGGGCAGGCAATGAAGATGGAAGAGGCAGTGATAATGAGGGGAGCAGTTGGTGACGGGATGAAAAGAGGAAAGGAGAGAGGTAGGTTAGGTTGGTGAAAATAGTGGAAACGGATTGATAGTTGTCGGTAGGATGGTACCAGAAGCAGAGTTGGGACGGGGAAAGGGGTGGATTTGGGGGAAGCAGATGATATCTCTCCATCAGGTCGCGAGGGCAGGAGTCGCAAAAGGGCAGCGGAATGCGAAATTCCAATGCTACGCTGCCAAAGAAAATCAGACATGGATATCCAATGCAGACGATGACAGTCCTTAAAGTTCTCGCGACGAAAAAAAGAGAAAATTAAAAATCGGATGTCGGAAAGTGGAAAGGAAAAGGCGAGAGAACGTGAAGTGTAAAGCGAACACCGGAACTCCATCAACACAGAGTGACTGGTGCGAAGCTCACTCCAGTATCCTGTGCTTCAGTGATCACGTGAATAGGACAACTGGTCAGCAACAAAAAGGCGTCGAGCTGTTGTGCGTGTGGGGCGGGGCAAGGGTCTTAGAGAAGGACGAAGAAGTGTTGGTCGGGGGAGTGAGGGCTGGTGTGGGTGGGTGGTGCCAGAACCATCGGATTGCGGCGACCAAGCGTCCGGTGCCGGCGGCGCGGCGACTCGGGGAATGGGACGGGGACGGGGACGGCTTCAGTGGACCGCCGACCGCGACGACCCCTCGACCCCCTGCAGCCACGCCCCTAGTCGCCTTCCGGCCGCACTGCACAGCAAAGTTTCATTCGATTAGTCGCCTTGTAGCTCGTCTTTCACGTCCATCCCTACATGGCATGCTTTGAAAGTTTGTTATTAAAAGAGATGCTAGTCATTAAGTTGGAGGAGATATTTTTCAATATAGGGTTTTTAACTCACTGTCCAATAAACTGTGCAGTTCCTCCTTCACAGCTTTTATTATCAACAAAATGGAAACTATTTCTCATTAGGACATAAATGGACGGTTATGTTCTTCTTATGTTCAGTTCATTCCATGGTTTGTAGTTACAACGAGTGAATAGTCAGAAGAGTAATGTATCCCGTTTTTTTCAATGCAAAAGGACATCAAAACAGTTCCTGGTACCCAGTTCTTTGAACTGTAATTAAGCAATTTTATGAAAATTTTAAATAACATGGAGTTGATTTTTAAAGAAGTCAAAACATATTAGGGAAATTTGTAATTGGTATCTCACAACATTTCACTTTCACAGTTAATGACTAGAAATTCCCGTGATTCTTTATTATTTTTGTAAGTCCTCTTCATATGCAATTATCCGTTGATCTCGAACGAACGATTGAATTATTAAAAAAGTCATAATTAATCAATAAAAAAGTTTTAGTTGTAAGCGATACGAATTTTACCCACTTGTTTTGGGACCAAATACATTTTTCGAGACAACAAGTTAACGCTAACGTCATTCGCTTTTACAATATCTCTCTCTTTCATTCTTTTAGTAACCTAGTTATATATAATCTTATGCAATACATAATAAAGTATAATCTTATTATAATATGTAATTTGTAAATAACAGTGTCACTAAGTAATAATTTGTTATTACATAATCTCATTTCCTGTAGTAATTTCTATATTTTACTATTTGTATACTCACAATTATATTGTATTCGTTCTGCTACCCATGTTTCGGCACTAAGCCGCCATCCTGATTGGGATTTTTCAGGGATGACTGAATTCCTTAAGGTATTACACCGGGATGGTCTCTAGTTTTGCTTCTCGGTATTAAATGTAACTACGATCCTCTCAAATCTCATCTTGTAATTTAGAATGTAATTGTTTTAAATGGTTAGACGGAAGAGCAGACCTTAAGGTCTGAGTCTCGCCAGAATACAGACATATTATTATTATTATTATTATTATTATTATTATTATTATTATTATTATTATTATTGTTCGCCGCCAGTAGCGGATCTAGACCGTAATCAAAAGGTGGGGGAGAAGGGGTGACCGGGTAGCATTTGTGTTTAAAAGTTATGGTTCTACAATTAATTTTGTAAATATTACCTTTGAATAATATGCATCAAATAAATAATTAACAATTGGTATTAATAAAAACTACAATTATTCATTGAAGTTATTAATACTGTTTTATTAATTTTATTAATCTCGTATTATTAATAACAATAAAAATTATATTATTAATAACAATTATGCATAATAATAATTAATAATGTGGTTACACTTTTACAAAGTATGCCATTTATCAACTTTTATTTTATCTGTTAAGAGTTCAGGTCCAATGGGAGGGGAGACTGTTCCATAGATCCGCCACTGTTCGCCGCTAAGAAAAAGAGTTACTTAATACCATGTGAGAATTTCGTGTAGACTCTAATTCATTCCAGCATTTAGCCAAACATTTATTCATACACACATACAGACCCGAAATTCCTAGGGTTCTTCTGAACTTCATTCACACTAGAATCCACTCAGCCACGAAATTCAGAAGTACACCGCGTCGAATGAACATGCTTCAACAAGTATGGTTCGCTGGCGAGAAGTTCACCAGAATACTCTCGGGTTCAACTCATTGTCGCATGTTCACCTGGTCGCTAGGGATTTACGATTTCACTCTTAATTTCTTCGAGTGGAATTGGCACTCTAAGAACGAGTGAAGTATGATCACTCATAAACGAAAGGAATTTAATATTGGTTCACACAAAACTATTGGAATGCATCACTCAAACACTTAAAATGAGATAATTTTCGATTAAGAGAAAGTACATTTTCACATTCTTTCGGACATAAAATTGGTAAAACTGGTTCCTATTGAACAAGAGAGGGCAAAATCCTATGAAACGAACTAAACTAAATGTTCTTCTAGTAAATCCACCCCTTTTATAATCACTATTAATCATTATTAATATAATAAAGTAAAAGATGATAACCTAGATATCGACTTATAGAAACGCTACTATGAATATTATTCGACAGGTGCCCTTTGGATAGAAAGGTAATTTTTTAAATACGTCAATGTTTCTTTGTATATTATCTTTTGATAAGCAAAATCACAATGAGTTAAATGAGAAAGATGTATGATGTGGCAACTGAGGGTGATTGCATTTTTTCCCTTTTCATTCTTCGTCCACCATGGGAATTGCTAAGAGATAATACTTTCAGCATAAAGGTGTTCTCGAAATAGTGTATTTCAGAGACCATTACGTTCTTATTACATAGAGTAACTTCAGATTCTAATATTTCTTCTGTTTTGGATTTTGCGTTTTAGTACACATACATGATAGTCGTTTCAATACAAAAGATTATATAGTTTTTGTTAATTGAAAAGTATGTTGTTGGTTAGTACAGAAATATTTCGGTATTTTTAACATACTCCGAGTGACTAATATGGAAGAGAAATGTAACGAATCTCCGTGAAGGAATTGCATTTTAAACTCAAAGATGTATTTTGAGATGGAATCCGATAAAATACAAACAAAAATGAAACCAGAACCTTCCCTCCGAATACATTCATTCACGAAATTCTTTGCCATTTTTAAGCTGATCTATCATTTTGTAGCTGACATTCATAACTTTGGCCCGAAGAGATTGAAAAGGGAGTTTTGATACTGCCATTGCATTTTCTTCTTTTTATCTCAAGTGGAATATTATTGACGAGCCTTCCTCGGAGAGCCTGAAGGAAGAAAAAAAATCTGCATGATAGCGAAGAGGTCTTCGCTTAAATAACGAAGAGAAAATGCACGATACGATGTCGCAGATGGAAGCGGATTTTGATTGATGATCGCATATTGACAAGATCGCATTCCGTGGCAGTAAGAACACTCTCCGATGTCAAAGAAATATTTAAGGCTGTTTGAAATGTTTTAAACATAAGCCATCATGGTAATCTTGTACTGCGTGGAAATTGAAAGGTAAAGAAAAACTACCGGGAAAGAAAAAAGTAGACGTCGAAGAGTGGAAACAAATTAACAGTAAACTTGGACCATTAACATTTACCGCCCACTCGCTTAATTTGTTTTGAATATTTGACACAGAATTGTTTCACTGATGAAAGTTGCTGAAAATTGAATAACAAAACACGCGGATTATGCTCAGAGCATACACTACTGTTCCACGAGAGAACCAAAATGTCCGATGCCACAAATAATTGTGGGAGTGTGACCATATCTGGTTACAGAGACATTGAGATGACAGTGAAAGGCCATAACCAATATGTTTACTCTTTTACTGGTATTGAGATATTTTCATCTCCGATCCTGGGTGCATTTACTGTGGCTAGTCTATCTACGAGCCCATCCATGAATAGTATGAAGAGAAGTGGGGAAAGTACGCAACCTAGCTTTCCACCTCTTTCCACAGAGAATGTATCTGTTACACAACCTAATTCTTATTTCACGCATGCCGAGTCTGTTTTATACATCCCTTGAAGCTATTTTAGGAATTTTGTGGAGATTCCTTTACTTTCTAGAATATACCAAAGTATTTTCCCATTAACGGTATCGAATGCTTTTTCAAAATCCACGAAAGCACAAAATATCTTACCTCTTTTCACGGAAGTTGCCTTTTCCGCCATTGTGATAGTTATAAAAATTTTGTCTACTGTACTATAGTTATTTCTGAATCCTGCTTGCAATTCTGTCACTTTTCCTTCTTTTTCTATCCATTTATTTAACTGTACATGAAGAATTTTGCAAAAAATCTTAGCTATTGCATTAATTAAAGAAATACCTCTATAGTTATTAGAATCGTTAACGTCACCATTGTTTCTATAAATTGGATAAATTATTGATGTATTCCAAATTTCAGGAAACGTAGAAGCGTCTAATAAAGAATTGAGCAAATCCGCGAGAATTGGGGCAATACTAGAATTTATTTCCTCTAAAAATTCCACTGGAATACCATCAGAACCTGTTGCTTTACCAGACTTCAAATTCCGTACCACATCTTCTATTTCATCAATATTTATTGCACGGTCTAAATCTGTTACTATTATTTGGTGTTTGATTACGTGGCCCGTCCGTTGTATACACTGATTCTGGGAAAGAAGTTGAGCGAAGTGCATTTCCCAACTTTTCGCCTCTATACTGTTCGTACAACTATACCTACATCGTAATTTCTTTATATCATCCCAAATATTTGCAAGATTTTTACTGTGAATAATGCTTGCAATTCTTTCCGCTTCCGAATTCTGCCATTGTTGCTTAGCTGTGTTAATTATTCTTTTATAGTTTTTTCTCAAGTGTACGTATTTTTGTCGTAAGCTTTCTCCTCCCCACCAAATGTAGAATTTTAATGCATTTTCAGCATCATTTTTCGCCTGTCTACAATCTATGTTGAACCATACCGCTTCTCGAGTGATGTGTTTTTTCTGTGTGTGTACTCGCATGTGTGAACCCGATTTCTGTAGCGTGTTTCGTAAAGATTCTGTCTCGGCATTAAGCTGTCCAAACTGCAACCTATTTAGAATATCTGCGTGCAAGTTTCCGTGATTCCTTTCAAAGTTCGCTGCAAATTCTAGCCTTTTTTCAAGGTTCCATGTAAGTCGTTTAATTTCTGACAATCTCTATCAATTTCTTACAATTTATCTATCCATTGTATAGTTTTAGAACACGCCAAACCATAAACAATTACACTCTCTCCATTTCTATTAATATGCGTGTAATTGCCGCATGCGTCATCCCCATAAGAACCATTCAAAATATCTAAATTATGTAAATAGCATAGCTGTAATAATTCGCTTCCTTCCCCATTGCTCACTTCATCTTTACTTTTTCTAATTATATCAGTATCATTAGCATGAAGATTTTCATTCACAGGCGCGTCTGGTATTCCTTCACCTATTCTTGAATTAATATCTCCCATTAATAAAAGTCCTGCATTGGGATTCCTATTTTTCAGCGTATTTAATACATGGTCTAACTCTTCATAAAAGGAACTATTATGGTATACGGATCGTTGTGGGTGTCTATAAATAATTAAAATTTATATCTCCATACCCGTGCATTCTAGTTTAACGCATATGGAACTTTGCAAATTTTTATTTATTTCTCGGAAACTATAATTCGTTGAATTCTTGCAATAAATTATGGCTCTATCTGGGTTTCTTCCACGCGATCCTTTTCTTTTCAAATGTTTCTTAAAAGAAGTATATCCATTTAAATTAACCGAGTCTCCGTCTTTACATCACGTTTCAAGTAATCCAATTGCAGAGAATTTTTCAAGGTACTCACGAAAACTTCCCTGAGTCAGTTTCCTCGTCAATCCTTCAACGTTCCAACACAACACATCTAATACATACCCTTTGTCCTTCTGGCCTGTCGCGGACGTACCTTGCTGAACTGCATGTGGCACTGACCTCGTCACCCGCCCTTGCGGTGGGGGAGGTACATACTGCGACCGGTTGGAAGCTGACAGGCGTGGTGCACTTTCCTCATACCTCGTTGATGACGCGCTGATGCTGGCTTGCCGTCGCCCCGCCGCCTGCTGCTGAGGTGTCGACATGGGGGGTGAGTGGCATTGCTGTGTCGGCGGCCGCACCGGTGATGTTGCCGTGTCATCAATCAACTGGGGCTGGGGTGTCTCCTTGATCGCCTCCTTCAGGGTCTCTAGCGTGTAGCGCTTCCCATCCACCACAAGTTTATCAAAACGCAAAGTGCCCTTTGCTCCTAGCATCCTGCAAAAAATGCCCGAGCTCTTTGCGAGTCTGTCGTACAGTGAAGAAGTCCTCCGCGACGGAGAGATTCCTCGGTCGCCTCATGCAAATAATGAGAATCTCCCATTAAGAGTTCCTCTCTCTTTTTATAAGAGGCCAATTTCACCACTATTGATCTCTTTCCTATCCTGCGGCCCACACGGTGTATGTCGCACTCAGTGAGCACCACTCCCGTCTGGGCCGCGACGTCTCGTACGAGCCGTTCCGAGTCCCTCAATGTTTCGCCCGGTTGGTCGTCCAAGCCAAAGACAAGAAGGTTGTTCCTTCGCGACTGGTTTTCCAGGTAGTCAATCTTTTGATACAGAGCTTTATTCTCTGTCTCGAGAGACGCAATCCGGTGCTCCAGACACTCCACTTTCTGCATGTAACCCTGCCAGACAGCGGAGTGCGCGGCCAGACTCCCAAGAATTTCCTTCTGTCCGGCTCGAAGTTCCTCCAGAGCGGTGTCAATGTTAGTGGGGCCAGGGTTGGATTCTATTCCACCTATAACTAACAAAATGCCTATTAGTGCCGCACTAATTAGACATGTTAAATTTAAGGAATGTGTAACTAATGCACCCAGTACCCGCGGTAGTCTCACACATCCAATAGCTGCTCGCCACTACTCAATCGAAATCATCTCTACAAATTACAAATAATAATATAATGGATAATACAATATACTTATCTTTAGAATATTTCTACGTTCTGGAACACAGGAAATTCACTAAGGGCCAATTTCAGAGTCTGCACTTATAACGAGTAAGTCCTTAAGCAAACACTTCTACTCATTCGTCAACCAGAGACTGCACTTACGGAAACCCCTGAGGGAGCCCTCATTGCTACAAGTGCCACAAATAAGTGCGGGGTGGCGCGCCCTTAAGCAAACACTTCGACTTATTAAGAGATTGCGCTCGCGTGGAAGCCGGTCGACGTGTGTTTCGTATTGTAAATGAATCCGAAAATCTATCATGTGTGATGATATCGGAGAGTATTTGGATTTTCTGGAGTTTGAGGAAATAATGAAGGAACTGCAAGTGCCGAGGAGGTATATTCGCGATGTGGAAAATCCTATGGAAGCATTTAGCGATGTACAATTTAAAAGACGCTTCCGTTTCTCCAAAGAAATTGTGGTTAGAGTTCTAGTGCCTCTTATCGAGGAAGGATCGTATGTATCCATTAATAATAGAGGATTGCCGCTCTCGGGATTGACGAAAACTCTCATTGCATTGAGGTTTTATGCTTTGGGATAAGTTTAGGTAAGAATTCATTGTAGTGCAATGTGAGGTTATGTAAGGTTATGTACCTCTAGTATTAACACGAATTTGATTTTTCAGTTGCTGTACGGGGATCTATTTCGTGTAAGCAAGTCAACAGTGTGCAGAACAATAGCAAGTGTTTCTGAGATATTGGCTGCTAATGTTAATAAATATGTAAAATTCCCTTCACCAGAAGATTTTGAAGACCTGAAAGTGCAATTTTACACCAAAGCAGGTTTTCCTGGTGTTATTGGAGCCGTTGACGAGACTCACATTCCCATCAAAGGCCCTGGGAATCAACAAGAGGTGTTCAGAAACAGGAAGGGTTTTTTCTCAATCAATGTCCAAATTGTTGCTGGCCCAAAAGAGAAGATATTAAACATTGTTGCAAGATGGTCTGGATCAGCACATGATGCCAGAATTTTTGAGAACAGGGGTTTGAGAGTGAAGTTGGGAGAGTGTTTGTTGCCAGGCCATGTTTTAGGGGACAGTGGGTACCCACAGAGAAGGCATCCTGTCCCTAACCCTACCAATGAACAGGAAAGGCAATATAATAGGTATCAGATTGTGACCAGGAGTATCGTGGAAAGAACAATTGGACGCTGGAAAAGGAGATTTCCATGATTGTACTTCGAACTACAAAACAAGATAAGGAACACCTTAAGGATAATAACTGCATGTGCTGTCCTGTACAATATTAGCATTGGAGCAGGGAACACATGGGAGTGCGACGAAGTAGAGGGTGGGGAAGGAATTATCGAACTCCCCGTACAAGTTGTGCAGGAGAATGTGAGGGGTAATGTGGTACGTCAGGAATTTATTGAGAGACACTTTGTATTATAATTCTTTTTATTTCTGTAAGCAACCTTGTTTCCATTAAGTATGTATTGATTGTAGCCTCATCCCAACCATGGTATTAATCAGTTTTGCCAATAAATGATATTTGTCCATGATTTTCCTTAATTTTTATCATTTAATCCAGAACATAGTTTTTTAAGTTGTTAAAAAATCGTTGAGATATTTGTCATGTTTTACTTATCTTAATTATCACCGTAAATTAATTCAAATATATGAATTAAAAAAATTTCAATAAATTAATATAAATGTGTCGGAATACATTACATAATATCCCACATCTTCATCAGGTGTTTCATTTAGTAAATAAACATTTTAGGTACATACTGATTTATTTCAGATTTTATATACATATAATTTTTTTGTTGTAAAAATATATAACAAACTACTCCAAAGGACTTATCTATGTGAAAGAGAATATTCTTCATAATATGAAAAAGAAATACAGATTACATAGTTATAAGGACTTCAGGATTTCATAAATTACCCTAGTAAATACAAGATTTGTTGTGCTGAAAATGATAGTTTTCATAGAATAAATTGTCGAGTAATGTATCTGAAGTGTTTAATTCATACAATGTCTGATGAAGACCTAGATCTAGTTTCCAATGTTGATATTTTATAATGAATTAATGTATTGTATATACTTGGATTAATTACGGAGAGACTTATGCATCTTCCTTAAATATACTTATTTGAATTTAAATAACATTCTAAAACATAGTGGGTAATACAAATGAGATCCAGCTGTAAATTTAATAGTTTACCTTAATGTTGCTATACTAATGCATTGATAAACGAAGGACGAGAAATTTACATTTAAATTGAGTAATATGAATGAGAAGTTATTTTGTAATTTTCAGTTGTTCTTTCTAGCAATAACGAATATGATCTGAAAATTAAATTAGTAGGTAAATTATCTAGGTCAAACTTATAAAGAATTCTTTTCAATTTACATAATTAGCTAATTATAAGTATGATACGGGCCGTAAAATTAAATTAATAGCTGAAAAATAATTAGGTACCTTATCATTAGTCATATTAAAGATTATGTTAAGCAAGGTATGAGTCTACATACTATTCTACTAATTCCGTGCTCATTAAATTGGTTAGCATTGTATTATTATTACATAGACCCAGTAAATATGCAATTCACTAATTCTTTCAATATTAACCAACAATCCAACCATTTCCCACAAGTTTTACTTGTAATCAATGCAACAAGGATTAATTAACCACATCTCATCAGTACCTATACTTGTCCCTTATAAATTACCATTATGAGCTTGCTCGGCATTCACACAACATTGGAAGATGTTAGTATCAAAGGATTAATAAAGATAGTCAGATGAATAACATTTCATTTATTGCACAATAATAAAGTATATTTCCATAATACAAAATATCAGCATTTTATCACAAGTCAGTAAAATGTAAGTAATTTACACAGAACAGCAAAATTGTGAACTCTGTGAAATACACCATTAAATTGTAATAAAGTACACCATAACTTAGAGAATACTACATTGGAGTGAAACATGCTTCAGAGTTTCCTTGCTATTACATAAAGTTTCTTGCACATTTTCAGTGCTTTCACTCAGAAAGACAGCTAACAACATGATAACTAACACTAAAGAAAATCGTTCCTACTAATCCAATTAAAAATTTCTACTTCCTCCACCAAATGCTAACTAAATTATGATACAAACATGAAAAGGGAGTTAGAACAAAAAGGTTTCTACTCTAAAAAAACAACTACAAATTCAGATTCTACAAAAAATTTGAAGAAGAGAGGTTGGCAAAGAAAAACAAAATACAAATAGTGTTGAAAAACAAAGTTCAAAATCTAAAACATGAAAGGAAACAGTGTGTTATGGTAAACTTCATTATTTTCATCTGACAACTTTTGTGTAAACTGTTAGGAAAAAAAGTAACTTGCAAAAGTATACACAAAATGTTGTTAGATGTACAGACTAATCATTATACTTTTTCAGTTTCCGGCGTAAGATGGCCAACTCTAAAGCCCTCCTCTCTTTCTAGAAGGCCTCCTCTTCCGTAGCAGTCTCTAAATTCTTCCTTAATAATTCGATTTTCAGCCTTTGTTCCTCACGTCTCATATCTCCCAAATCTTTCTCAAGTTACAGCTGATAACTGATCCTCCCTACACGATAGTCACCTTCATTTAGTAAGATCTCTTTCCTTGAAAACTTTTTTCGTTTTAAGTCTCCATTTTCTATAGTATTTAACCGTGTGGCATGGCCCACATCCATTGAACATGATGGTTCACAATTTAGCACAGATGAATTGTTCACCAGTTCACCTTCTACCACAACACACTCCACAAAACCACTTGGCACATCTCGCTCTTGCAACAGCACTGTGTCGGAGTCCACACCATCCTTCAGTTCGATGTCTATTCCCAGCGCGTCCAGTTCTTGGTCAGTTGTTGACACACTGACGGGAGGTCCACCGCCGGTTTTCATAACATTTCTCTTTTCTACGGCCAACTCTGCCTTTCTCCGGAACTTTATATTTTCCCACAACGTCCTCAATTTGTTCAGTGGTTCTCTGAAAGTCAGACACTATTCATTTTAAGATTTAATATTGAACAACACAGAATATTAACATCTTCGAAAGTTGTATTACTTTCTGATTCATTTTCAGCATTGGCATTAAACTCTGCTGAGATGGCACCCCACGCTTTCTTCTTGTCTAAAACTGTGACATCTCACTTCTTGCACTCAACAAGGTTTTTATATTTGATCACAAGATCTCTCAAATTTTTCCTCTCTTCTTCTGAGAAGTGCTTGCCTTTAGGCATTATAATTATAGAATTAAATAACAAATTTAAAAAACTACAACCAACACCACAACTATTTTTCTTAACTGCACCTACTATGAAAACAACAAATTAATTACCCACAACTACTGAAAAACTTTAAAAATAAAGATAGAAAATTGATGTTAAATATAAAAAGGTAAATAAATTGAATATATACTACCAAAAAAACTAATACTAAACTTCTACTACAAACAAATGAATGAATAACTGAATATTAAGTAAAAAATGATAAATACAAGAAACAAAATTCAATAATTATCTACCACCTTATAAAACCAATATACTTTCTCACTTCCTACACAGACAAAATAAAAAAAACTAGAAAATACAAGGAAATCTAACTACTATGCAAGGAATAAAAACTACAAGAAACAAAGAAATTACAGGAAATATAATACAGATAAACAGCAATCACACTACAATCTCGCTACAATGCCTCCAGACGCAACACCTCTCAGAACACAGGTGAACACAGGGACAGCAGAAACGCAAATGAACGAGGAAATACCAGTCAAGATTCCGCATAAACAAACCGGCGTGGCCGACCCAGGGAAAAAGAGTATGTAGCGCACATTATCAACCAATGACCGACTGACGGTAGTAATGACGTCACACTCGTTTACACGTTGCCACACGCTACGCAGCAATGAGGGTTCAGCCATTGCATCAGCGCACTCATGTGGAAGTCACACTTAAGTGCCCTTTCTGGAATTCGAATCCACTTAAGTGATTCCTCATTTTAAGCAAACGCTTATTACTTAAGGGTTGCCTTGAAGTATAAGTGCAGACGCTGAAATCGGCCCTAAATGTTCACAATTCGTACTTCACTTTCCTGCGGCACTTGCATGTATACGGCTCAGCGGAGTTACGGCGCGCACGTCCTTTCACTTCGGTGTCTCAGACAAAACTCAGACAAATCGTTGATTTCCCGTGGTTCCCAACGGTGCTCGTTGAAGATATTATACCACTAAATTAAACAATATTAAAAAGCACTAAAGGATGCTAAAATATATTATTACGATACAAATCACAAGTAAATAAAATTACAATCATTTTAAGTTCAAAAACAAAGATTTCAAAAATTAAAACTGCAACTGTCCATTCAACGAGAGTGAATACCAGGGCATTGTATGCACAGCCCACGACTCTACTTAAGGAGCATTTTAAAGGCGTACAGGAAAAACACCTAGCCACACATTTGTACATAAATAATATTTTTTGTAAATAAAGCGCCCAATTGAAATTGAATACTCTTTTACAACGGTAGTTTGTGCTTGGGAGATCTGAGAAGGCGTTAATGGTTTAAAAGCATCAGGAGATGATTTGAAGACAAAAGAGACATAATAAACAGAATAATTAATTTTAAATGTTCCTTAATCTTCAATAATTTGCGATAATCGATTCACTGAGGAATTGCCTTCTATATACAAGACGTGACCCTCATATTTGGCAACTTGCATGATAGTCCTAAGATTGCTCGTAAATATGCTTCATAGCCATAATCAGAGATGAAAAGGCGACAATAGTTTTTGGAGTTCGGAGTACTTGCATATCATTATCATAATAATTTTATGTTTTCGTGTCGGTACTGGATTGAAGAATACTGAAGCAAGAAAATTGTGACTCAGAAAGTAATTGTTTCTTAGCGTTTAGTGTAAAAATTTTTTCTAGTTTATTACCAAAACCTAATTTTTCTCGGGGTTCTCCTGTTTCCCCTGCCTATCATTCCACCACAACATTCACTCATCATTCACCCCCATATCAATCATTAATCACACGCCCCCGGGGAGGCGCGACGGGAAGGGCATCCGGCACCATGAAATTCCCCAGCCAGCCAAATCAAGTATCCCTCCCCCCATCTACCATCCCCATCTATCATTTGCCGACCCTGTCTAGCACGAGATTAATAAGGGCGAAGGAGAAGAAGAAGATTATTACCATAACCTAAAACGAGGATGTGTTTTCTTGAGTAGAGATCCAATGTGGTATCGTAAATAACTCTCCGTAGTGGAGTAAAATAGTAGTTTAAAGGCTAATATCAAGCTGTTTCGTTTGTTTATATGGCTACATGTTGTTTTGTTACGGATAAAAAGGTTTCTGAAGAAAACTGACGGACATCATAATACAAGACTAATTATGTGCCGCAATCCCACCTTTCCTTATATTTTGTCCTTATGTTCTTTGGAGTCTCTGCTAACAACGACCTGAAGACAAAGATGAAGAACGCAGTTAGTTACAAGACCATAGTTGTCGATCTTGAAATTTTTAATTCAGTGAAGAAAATGTGGTATTATTCCGAAAAATGTTGCAAATTTGAATAAGGATTTCTTTCATCTTCGTTGCAATAATAAGTATTATAAGAAATATATATACGTACTCATTACAGGATGATTATGATCTTGGAAGGAAGAATCCTACATTCGATACTTTGTATTTTATACGTAGTTTTATTAAATGTAAAATGATGCTTAGAGTCTCAATAGTTAATTTATAAATTCAATGAGTCCTATGTCTTTCGAAAAAATAAATTTAGGGGAGTTTATGACATGCCGGCATTTATCAAAACATAGTTTTGTCTTAAATAACCTTTTATAGAAACCGCCGATTTCAGGAAAAACTTGTTTCTAAATTGCAACTCATGATAATATATCTCAAACTATCATAAAAGTTGTATCTTAGGGCAATAATTTTAGTTTAACCATATATTTTTATAATATTGTTTTCGGACTCGTCCGGACTACGCTCCGTCTCATCGGTCTACCTTTGATAGATAATAGTGTAGTCTTTCTCAGGCCACGGTTTGTAGTAAAGAAGGCTATGACTGAGGTATACTAAAGAAATCATTTAACTTTTTTATTTACTGAGTTAAGCGAGTGATAAAAGACTCATTCTGGATTTCAATGTTCAATCGCCTCTCCGCATCCCCATCGAAATTTATTTTTCATTTAACTAACGTAAAACTATTAAAAATGTACTACTTGAGGTAAAAACAGCTTCTAGGTCCGCAAAAACTGTTGTGATCTATCTCCTGGTATCGTTTGAAAAAAATACCAGTAATAGGAGAGAGAGAGAAAAATTAGTTTGACAAATCACCGTATTTCAACCCCTTGGCCATCTAAGCAGCAGCGATTTTTCCACATACCTTGGTGATACTTTTACGTTAGTTATATGAAAATTGAAATAGATGGGGGACTGATTGATCTTTATGTACTGCTTTGCTATTGAAAAGAAAATGACCGGGCAACACCTGAGTATGTTTAAAGTTAAATAATGTTGAATAGATAACGTGCTACATTCGGAAAATGAATTGTAATAATTTATTTTTCGTAAGTACTTAACAAAGAAGAATTTTTTTGTGGGGCTTTACGGCTCTTCGACATCGAGGTCATTGGAGCCCTAAAAACTTGTACAGGTAGGGAAAATGAAGTTACGCACTAGGGAGAGCAAACATGACTCTCCCCGCGTGTGGGACTCGCCGAATGACTCAACCATACCCACTAAAAACCCTCCTGAATTACAGTATATCAAAACAAGAAAATGAAAGATACCGTATCCCTAATAGCGTCGGGATCGGAAAGAACAAGAGGTGACCAAGGGAGGTCAGGAAAGAGAAAGGAGGGAGCCAAACACAAGTAAGTGGAAGTAATGCCAGACTCAGCTCGGGGCCCCGAGTTTGCCAAACACGTACTTATTAGTTGTAAGTCCCCTGGGGGGAAGAAGAATTATTCAATGAACACGATATGTGTATATCATTGACGACCATTTTCTTATAGCTTCCCGAATATGTACTGTGATTATTCTTGAAAATACGAGCTGAAGCTCGTCTGAGAAAATGATTTATTTTCAAATATAAAAAAATTCCATACTTTTCAATAGATCAATTTTATTTTTAATCCTAAAAGAATAAAAAAATTGTTGGAGCAACGAACTTAGATGCCTAAGATGAAATTCATATTTTATTTTAAAACATTGATTGAATCATATATAATAAAGAAGTGATAAATCGTAAAAAATTCATTCAATGTTAAAGAACGGCTATATTTCCTGCTCTAGCACAATTTTGAACTAGGCAAGCGTGAGTTAGCTGCTCTATTCAGTTCTCATTCATGATGTTTACTTTTTTATAACAGCGCCTCTGCAGGACTAAAAAAGGAAAAAAGCATAAGGGTTCCGTTTCAGTTATCTTATTAAAAATTTCGGAACAATTTCTTTCCATAATATCTTTTTCGGCTTGAGTGTAAAGAGTTCTTCCATTATCAGAGTGATGAAAGCTTTTCCTGCAGGTCAATCTTCGGCCAAAACGAAACTAAATTAACCTCATTATTTTAAATTTGTGTGTCATAAGAGACTACAAAATACTTAATGATGAAGAACATGATACTCCGTAAACTGTCCGGATTTTTACGTTTAAAGAATGTCTAGTAAGTTGGTACAACATCTTAAACCTTTGAAGACGTGAAATGAGGCAATTTTCTCTAAGTGCAGGGAAAAGAGAAACGAGGTTTGGTCTAATGCATATATTACGTTCAGGAGATGACAGACGACATCTTCCAAATTTACACTTCACCACTGTGTCTTTCTCGTCTTTTCCGTGTACCTTATTATGCTTCTTCGAAGAAAGTGATTCGCAGAGGCGCCTGAAGAGCACTGATTTATACCGGAGATTCATAAAACTCATTAAAACTTCCTCACCTCACCCAAAATGTATAAAATTCTGAAGTTGGTAGAAGATTATACGCAATGCGTAAGATATCACGTTTGGCGAAGAAAGAAGTCCCGTATTTCATGGGAGGATTAAACTTGCTAGTGCGCACACTTCACAAAGCGTTATGACATTTCCATTGGAGGCGTACATTTTTCTTCTACTTTCCTTTGTGGATTTTTTGACGTCAGATGCATATCACTGCTTTTAACAGACGTAATGCGGAGAGTATTAAATATTTTATATATGACTAAGGTGTCTTGATCTACCTCACTGAAGACTCGGTTACGTTGAAAACAGACCAACTTAACGTGAATTTTCAACCAATAAAAAACTATGCTTCAAAAAAGCAGTGTATTCGAATTTTGACCCCCTGTTAGTTTGTGGTCCCACTTCAAATATTATTTTGCGTAGCTCTCGAGGCTGTAACTCAGTGTATCGGTGGATTGGCCACTGGCGGCTAACGGTGGCGCCTTTCTTTAGACGCTGAGAGGAAGTTGAGCGCTGTATCTGTTGGAAGCAACAACGAAACTCAGTTATGAGTAGGAACAAAGGTCCGAAATTATGGATGAGGCAATATCCCGGATGTTATTTTATCCAAATCTGCGTTTACAATTCTTTTTCTAAAATTTTAATGAGTCATTCCCTTCACAACACATTTTATTACTGCAAGTTCAATGAGTTATGGTAAGTGCTGGGTCGAGAGTACATAAATCCATGGTTCCGAGTTGCGACATCCAAAACTGCATTCCGGAACGAATCAGTGAATCAGAAAAGAAGTTCAGAATCGTATTTCGAGGAACTGAATTTTCGGTCAGATTATGAAGATGAAGCTTCAGTAATACTTTAGAGATTCCTTTCCATTTATGTTCAGTGACGCATCTGTCCCGGGGAGGGAGTACTTTTTAAGGTCCGCTCACTAACGTTTTTGGAGCCTCCCATGCACATACGTGTTTGCACGTCTGTTCGTACATGTCCAACGCTCTGATGTATTGAAAAGAATTGAAATTTAATTTAATTTATTAAAAAGCTCAACTACGTAGTAATCACTTTATGGTTTTAAAAACGTTTTGCGTAATATTTATGTTCAAGTTTACGATTTTAAATAATATTTGATGAGCAATATGGAGGCTCGTACATTATGAGGCGCGGGGTGGTCTACCCAGTCCGCCCCTGCCCAGGTGCACTAATGTTTATATTACTAAATTTTATGACAATATTTCATTGATTCATTCATTTATTCACGTTTTTTATTACATAAAGATCATTCTTTTACGAAGAAACTTTTGTTGTTGTTTGTTGAAATTTTAAACATTTCATATTTAATTTTAATATTAAGCGTGGAATCCTACAGACGACATTATCTCTAACAAGCTACTCCATCAATTCACAAAACGATCGAAAAAACAACGTCACAAGGTGGAGCGAAAAAGAATTGTCTAAAGAAGAAAAATTGAACCTCGACGGATCACTACAAATACTCGAAAATCTTTCTCCAAGCACTTACACACGTATCCAAGTGTATTCTTTTCTCTTTGCTAATGGCTGCGCTTTCTTTTTTGTGGCAAGGATATCCTGACATATTTTGTGTGGGTGTCGGTGGAATCGATGATAAGTTGTTGTTGTTTTTTTGGGGGGGGATTTAGGGCTCGTCAACATCGAGGTCATTAGAGCCCATTCGATGAGAAGTGGGAGGAAGGAGCTTATCGAAGAAAGGAATGACTTCGACAGTTCAAAAGAGAAGAAGGAACGCTTTCCCTTCATGCCGGAAACTGGGATTAACTTCGTTAGTCCGACAAGAAGGAAGTGTTGAGACGGAAGTGGAACTGCCTTCCAAAACAATTGGATTCACTGAACCGTCCAAATGCAGAGGTTATGCGTACTCCGCTGTGGAATTTGTTTTTCTCGTTAAAGACGGATTATGAATTGGCTGTTGTTGCGAACGTGGTTAATTGGTACCAAAGTACTGCACTTGTTAAAAATATCGGTTTATTAAGGGCGGCCCTCGGAAAAGTGCGGAAGAGAACGATATCATGACAATAAAAGGAGGGAATATGTTATATTAGCGATGTGGATTATTGGTAAATTTAATGATATTTGAACGTGTTTTCAATGAATGATGCTTATATATGAAAACAAAACGTCTAAATATTATGGTATTACCTAACATTCCTCTTAAATTGGAATCAATTGTTAATACATTTAAAACAGAAGCTGAAGTTCAATTATCATACAATATTTCCTCCAAAATGCGTTGGGAGAGCAGTTTACTTTAGACAAAATCAATTTAAGAATAAAAATCGGATTTTATGATTAACTTCGTTGCTGAAAAGTATAAGTAGCCTAGCACTGTGTGTGCAACATTCTTGGGAAACTTTTTAAGTGAATCGAAGGAGTCAAAGTCTCCGACGTCATTCTTTTGGGGAACCCTTCCCTTCGTCTTCATCGTCGTCTTTTGATATCGAAATCCTCTTCCTCATGTAAAAATTTAAATTACATAAGCACTGGAGCATCCCATCACGACAAAATCTACTGTTGAGCTATACACTGTTGAAATATTAAAATTAATAATAATGATAATTTTTATTTCCAGCGTACATTTATTTATCTGCCTCTCCCTTATTTTTTAATAAAACAGTATGTGACAAAATTAAAAGGAAATTCTCAGTTTTTACACCTGAATACTAGCATAACGGAGATTCATTCAGTATTAGTCATCTCAGGTCATTTTGGTACAATAAATAAAAATAAGCGTTTTGACAATAGGTACCTACTTGTTGAGTTAATGTAAACGAAATATAAGATGATAGTTTCGCTATACTTTTTTGCAACTTGTATTTCTTGTAAAGAACTGATAGTTGAATTTTCACTTAGTCAAAATATGTTGTCACAAGAGAAAAAGAGCTGGCACAAGGGGGGGGGGATACCCTAATGGAGTACTCTTCCAAAATAATTAATTTTAGAGGTTTTACAAATATAGTAATTAGCTTGTAACTTTGTTACTGAGCAATGCTCCATTATTTGAGATCGCAATAAGAAAATTAAATGATCACAATATTTCACACACACAGTTCTTTTTCAGATTCAAAGCTGATCATCATGACCTCGTTTTCTAATAATAAAAATCCAATTCCAGTATGACTTTGGAAAAATGCATATCAGAAAATCATTTCTATTAGGAAATACTATGGAAATCAGTACATAGTTAGCAAGAGGAGTGATGCTGATTTCAGCTTACCACCGTAAAATCTATTATTTTATTTTTTAACTAATCTCCACATCAGAAAATCATTAGAAGTGTCAAAAGAAATTAAAAAACTGAAAATATGAAAAGAACTTACTCTTTCACAAAGAGGTGCACAATAATTCACTGGTTTTGTACCTCTTAGTTAGTGTTTTTATTCAGTTTTGTTCACTTCAAAAAGTATCGAAAAAATAATATTTAGAAGTTCGGACATGAAACGGAAAAATTTATTCTAATTAAACGGATACACTTGTCCCGGTTCCAGACAATTATAAATGAGTATGATTGAAATTATTCATATGTTTTCAGAGAATAATAATTCAGTGGCAACTAGAAAGAATGGAATACATAAATTTAAAGTAAATTGGTTTTTAGAACAATGAAGTTGTTTAAACATTAACAGTAAGATTTTAATTAACGACATTCAATAATCGGGATTAAAATCATGGTATTATCCCGAGTAAGATAATGGAACGTAAACAATGCAGTAACAGGATTTACAAATTTCCTTTTATTTAATATTTCTCAAAGAACAAGGACGCTTTTTATACTAAAGTTGGAGAAATTGGACAAAACGATTTCACAGTAGATTAGAATAGTGGACCAGTGCTAAGATTTTGCAGGCATACGAACATAAGAGTATAAACCTAGGATCTTATTGTGTCGTAAAAATAGCAATAATACGCAGTAAAGAGAAAGAAATCGGAAAGCAATAAATAACAAGTAGAACGATTATCAAGTATTTGGTTTTGAAGATATATGAACGTAATATCAAAAGTAGACTTCAACAAGAAATATATATCATCACCCAGGAGGAAGATTATAAAGTTAATTTATTATTAATTAATTTGTTTTTTATTTTAATATAAAAGAAATACCATATAACATGAATCATTACAATCCTGTACCAGGTGAGAAAATAGTGCAAAAATTCCTTGTATGTAAAAATTGATTAAGAATGGCGGAAATAAGTGACATCCACAAAAAGTTACCTTTTAGACAGAACAGGAGTTCGCAACCTAGTACTCAACTCCTTCGGTCATGATATACTGGAAAAAAAGTTACATGGATGTTTTGAAATGAATTTTTAAAAAATCCTTCTCCTTGAGGACTCGATTCCTCTATATTAAGCGTGCGCGTTCCTTTGCTGGCCTCAGATTCTCCTCCACTGCGCCATTCCCTTGGTTGCATCAGTCTTGTGAATTACTTTGCAAGTTTATACTATCTTTCAAAACTCTACAACCAACCACACGAATTCCATGATTATTTTTGTAAATATAAGACAATTCTTCGAAAAGTTGTCAATGCTGCTAAAGTTATGGAAAACGACAGACAGGTACTAAAATCGAACAACCGGACGAAAGCCATGTGGAATATTGTTAACAATTACACGTCAACTTCTGAAAACCGCGAAGAAAATGTTTCTTTACTAAACGATGGCAAAATCGTAACAAATCCTCAGGACATCGCAAATTTGTTTAATTCTCGCTTCTCAGAAGTTGGTAAAATAACGAACTCAATATATCCAAATCAATATCCTCCAATTATA
>NNCF01131346.1:0-31936 GCA_002313205.1 Laupala kohalensis | reverse complement strand
TGAAGTCATGAGAATCATCAGCTCATTAAAAAACAAATTTTCAACAGGCGTAGATGATATACCTGAGTTTATTGTTAAATTTTCGTCCCATGCTATATTAAATCCACTCATAAATATTTTTATGGTTCTTTATCAGAAGGGGTGTTTCCTAATATATTTAAGAGAGTTAAAGTGAAACCTTTGCACAAGAAAGGAAGCAAACTTAATGTCGGAAATTATCGACCAATAACCCTACTTTCTTAAAAATCCTAGAAAAATTGTTCTAAAAGCGTCTTCTAGATTGTTATTTTTTGATAAAAATTATCTCTATCAACACGGTTTTCGGTAATCCTTTTCCACTATAAGCGCCATATTTTCTTTCTTACCACATTTCCTGACCGTGGAGAAAATCCTCAAGGTGTTTTTCTTGATTTATCCAAAGAATTCGATGTCATCGATCACGAAATTCTCCTTTCCAAATGGCATTCTTTCGGAATTTGTGGACATCCACATCAATGGCATACTTCTTATTTAAAAGATAGATATCAAAAGGTCGATATATCCTATACTAAAAATAAAGTACTTTAGCGAAGTCTTTCAGAAAGAAAGCCACTTACATGCGAAGAACCCCAAGATTCAATTCTCGGCCCTATACTCTTTTTATTGTATGTGAGCGACATGTCATCATCCACAACAGATTGCAAAACTGTTCTTTTTGCTGATAACACTAATTTACTATGTAAACACGATAACGCTCAAAAAGGTTTGTCTAACCTTTCGACTAGGTTCCATGCAAATCGCCTGATTGTAAGCACTGCCAAAACAGTGTCTATGTCATTTCACAATAGTATCACGAAATTTTTACACCAAGTTTCTCTTTCTTTAAACAGAACACAATTAAAAACTGTTACGAATACAAAATTCTTTGGTCTTCATAATTAAGACAACCTCAAATGGAATTGTCACGTTTACAATCTTAACTCCTAAATAAGTAAATTGTGTTTCGCATTACGAATCTTAGTTAACATATTTAGTCCACATATTTTCCGTTGCGTATATTTTGCAAACGTTTACTCCCATTTACGTTACGGCATTGTCTTCTGGGACAATTCCGGTCAGAGTATTCAAACATTCAGAATTCAGAAGAGGATAGTTCGGGTAATTTGTCAATCTCACTCCCGTAACTCTTGTAAGCCTTTATTTCAGGAATTAAATATCTTAACACATCCCTGAATTTATATATTTGACACGGTCGTATTTATTAAGGCTGAATTACTGAAGTGTCACCCTTGCATCACTAGCAATAGTCTCGTTTACGAATACAATACTCGCAATAGTAATAATATTCATAGTTCTATAGTGTCAACCGTTCTTTTCCAAAAAGGACAATATCATTCGGGAATCGTTCCATATACATAAAAGATATTGCGAAATTGAATCTCTTCAAATCCGCGGTTAAATGCTACTCCTTCACCAGTGCTTCTACAATGTAAAAGAATTTATTGATTTTAATAAAAGTTAAATCCGTCTTGTACTTTATCATGCCATTGCTGTAGTACTTTTAAAATAACTTATAACAATTTCAGAAACTATTTTTTGCATGATGTGTTGTGTCTTATAATTCATATTAATTTAGTTTTATATGTACTCAACTTCGGCACGGTTGTATACATTAATTCTGTAGCCCCATCCTGGCCCGGGGTTTTCTCCGTTTTTACTTCGGATAGAGGCGGATTTCTTATACAGGTTCTCTAGGCTTTTGTCTAGGGGCGCGTTTATTGAAACAAGAAATCGTTAATTAAATGTTCTTTCAATTCTTATGATTTTTAAACACTATACTCAGAATACTCTATAGTTCGATAATAATTCGTACATGTAAAAAACATTTTTGTGTTAAATTACAAACACGTTGATATTCTAAATGTATTATAAGTCGTAGCTAACTTTTTATCTTATTTAGGAATTTTTGCTTAAATTTTTGAATGCGCCTCTGCTTTAGGACCCATGATCGGAATTGATGGGATACGTCCCTTGCTTGCTTCCGAAGAGTAAATTAGTTTATTGTCCTCCACGTGGTCATAAGCAGATTTGACTACTTTTTTGACAATAAATTGATTGATTGATTGCACCATTGTCGGTGTTAAAAACCCTTAACTTGTTTTTCTAATTTAATTCTTATACATGAATATCCTCAGCCTTTTTTAATAGGATTATTCACATTAAAATAATTTAATTTATTCAAATGGTCAAAATATTATTTTGGATATGTACGCAGCCCGCGAAGTACTGAAGCTTTGTGACTCGCGATTGTGAAAAGATTGCCGACCCCTGAGGTAGAAGATATGTTGATTTTTGAAAAATACGATTCGAATAATACTCGTAGATTTTTTAATATTTTAGAAAGAAACAAAGTAAATTTGAAGGTTTTATTCTTTAGAATTATACTGAAGTTTGTGTTCTTTCATGATCGGGAGCTCGAAAATTTTTTGTACTTACGAGAATAACAATACTTTTCTCATGTTTATTTCATTATTTATACATTTAGTGAGTGGTGCCAAAAGCCAAAATAATGGGTTGAAAAATGTGCTGTTCATCAGGGCTTACAGATTTCAGATAAATAAAACAGTGATAGTGGTAGCACAGTATGACTATCGCAGTCAAGGACAATGCGAAAAGAATAGGAAGTGCATGTTTAGATGTCTCTTATCTACAGTCAATGCACAGAAACAATCAGAGGGAAGAAAACATGGATAAGCTCATCAAGGTGGAAAATAAATAGTGGCATAATTCAAAACATGTGAATTAGGACGATGTATCACGCTTATTACGAAAATAAGACCCGTTAGATGCAAGTCAATAATATTATAATGCATATTTGGCTCGAAAATAAGCAAAACCCATGATGACCACTGTTCTACAATTTCTGAATTTGATCTGGACCGTGACTTATGACAAACGAGATCTTTCAACAAACCAAGAGTGATGAGATCTGAGTGCACTATACCTCATGTTTAATTAACAAGGTTCCCTCGAACTTAAAGTGTTTTCTTCTCTTTTTTTTTTGGTTGGGGCTTTAGGGCTCGTCAACATCGAGGTCATTAGAGCCCATAAGTGTTTTTCGCTCGGACCATTCTGTCCAAACTGGGCATCGAACCGTATGATTACACTGTGGTAGTTACTGGTGAAGATTGTTTCGGTTCTAATATCTCTTATTTGTACATTATCTTATTTCTTTTTGGTTTTCATACCATGAGATGGATCAAGAAAACCTAGATCGTAAAGGTGAAACAAAAACTTAATACCATATTTGTAATTTAGAGAAATAAATTTCTTCCAAACATCCTTGAAATCCTTGGATCCTGATCAGTGTAATATAAATCAGAAATGTGTCCATTCATTAGCCGTAAATTGTAAGGAGTCAAGGGTTAATAAAATTTTATTAATTGATAATTGATGGATATGGTATCGTACTTCCCTTTATTATTCTATTTTTAGCACATCATGGTATTTTCTTTGGTATTTACAAATACGGCGAGAGTTGATTCCAAAAGGCATTTTTAATGCTTTATTTTATTTATAACAGCTAATTTTTCGTAAATATACTATATACCCATGGTATCCAACTAGAGTTGTTTGCAATGAAATATTCAGGGACATCACATAGGATGTAAGCGCTTGGGGTGAGATTGTGCAGGGTCCCTTCCCTACCAACACCAACCTCAAATAGATGGTCGGTATTAGCGTGCGTTGTCAGCACACTTCCTTTTTTACGATGTAGTTGAAGGTTCCATAATGAAGATCATGAGTAATAAAAATAAACAAATTTTATCGTACATACCCTCTTTGTGGCAGAAAACATTAGGAAAATTTATAAAATATTTAGTGTAACACTTATGTAAACAGGTTCATGATCAAAGTAATCTGCTAAGTAATTTCTATCGTCAAAAGTCTCAATATCGTAAATTTGAATAAAATTCATATTTTCTTATCTCTTTTATTCTCAT
This sequence comes from Laupala kohalensis, assembly GCA_002313205.1. Lineage (NCBI taxonomy): Eukaryota > Metazoa > Arthropoda > Insecta > Orthoptera > Trigonidiidae > Laupala > Laupala kohalensis. The sequence continues at coordinate 27,953 of NNCF01131346.1, read as the reverse complement.
TTTAAACGTCATAAAAGAATTAAATAGGAAAAATTATGTATTTTAATAAACAGAACCATATATCAATTAACAAGTTACTTCAAATACATTAAGAACATTTTTGAGCACAGAAATGAACTCTGAAATATACACACAAAATTAAAGCACAAATGAACGCACAAAATTAAAGTGTAATGTGTCCGGCCTCAATACAACTCAGATAAACGTATTCAGTGAACATTACGTAAATTCATATTGTAAATGCAACTATTTCCTTCAAAAGTAATGCTCTCTTGTTCTTTAATGACATATTTTCTACGTATATTTTTGTATGATACTCCACTAGCAAAATTGCAGTAGGAAATTATGGGAGAAAAACAAGTCGCTGTAACTCCTCAGTTGTGAGATTCTTCGTATTAAATATGGGAACAATTCTTCGTCGTGATATACTGGTTTGTCTTTTGTTATTATTATATTGCAATGCATTGAAATTGCCAACTGATGACGTTATTTGATCCAAGCAAAGTTTATTTTTATTTTATTTTATATTATTCCACATTCTGCAAATTGAAACATAATTTGTGAGGCATTTTGAATTCATGGACTAAAAGAAAGAACACGTAGACGCACACACTCGAGCACATACACATCGCATTTATCATATCTTAAATAAATAATTTTTTTTTTAATTTTATACAGTCTACACACAAAACATTCTGGAAATGCAGTTTTAGGTGGAGTTGGTAATAAAATGTGATAACTTCATAAAATTACTAAAAAATCGAGATTTTTGTTTTTTTGGTCAAAGTTGTTTGAAATTTCTTATTTAAAAAATTTATTGCATGAGTGTTTTAAAAAATATTCAGTGAGAACTCATTGCATCATTTGTAAAGTATATGTCACATTTTGCAGTTGTTAATGTGACGGTGTCTTCATTACATCTCCTAAACAAAACACAAATAACTTTTAAAGTAAATAATGGACTGAATAAGAAAAATATAATAGTTTATTTACCTTGAATCCTCTTTACCGTCGGATACGTGTGTACAATATAAAATAAATTCATTATTTACTGTTGTTCGCGAATGTTACGTTTCATAGGGTACGCCGTAGTTTCTATCGCGGTACAGCTGTCGCCATGGAAGAACGGTCATGAGCCAACATTAGTTCTTTCTATGGAACTGTAATTGTAACCACACCACACAAACCCAGATGCGGTGTAAGTTTTGGTAGAAGCAGGATTCAATAGTGGGGAGGAGCAGTAGAGATGAGACGACTGCCGATCCCCACATAAACACCACAATTCATATGGTAGTTTTACCGCTGCCACCAGTGCATTTTCCCGGACAATTAAACAAATGTGTAATAACAATAATTAATAATTTAATACAAATTAAATTGAATTCTGGGTATTTACAAACTTGGACAAACTTTCAAAATTATAAATACAAGTATAAAGTTGTTATTACACAATTAATGCCATCACAAAGCATTAATTACATACATATAAATTCAGTTGCTGACATCTACTTCGGAAAACCTACCTAGGTTATCCGAACATCCAAAATTACTAGTTGCTTTCTCGAATAACGAACTGTTAAAAGTTGCGTCACTCGCAACTCGTGGCAAGTGTATCTGGATCACCGCAGCAATCTCTTACAGTGGTCTGACGACCAGTACTAGCAGGTCACAAGTAATCAGCGGACTCAACCCACACGTATAAGTCCCCGAAGATCCTCTGTCCTTCCTATATTGCGGAAGAGGATGTCACGTGACCAGCAGGCAACCAAGCCTTGTCGCTGCCACAACGTGCACCCCACCCTCTTGTTCTTCCAACAGCCGTCCTGGGAACGCAATGACCTCACCGAGAATGGCGCGCAGCCGTCGGCCCAAGTCAGGCACCCGAACGTGTCCCTCCTTAAGTCTGTCATTGTCTCTGCATGCGGCGAAAATACACAACTCATAAACATGTAACAGTCTTTCCCTCTGTGTTCCGCCGACATTCTTCAATGGGACCTCTCCTCGGGCCACATGACGAGCAAGACCACTTTCACAAGAAATAGTTTAACACAAAGGGAGAGGCTAGCACCGGTCACAAGCTACAGCTCCTCCTCTGCGGCATACGGCGAGACTCTTCAATGGCGTTCCTACTCAGTCTCCGAGAAGTAAAAGGGTGCGGTCACAAAAATAACAAAGTACAAACTTATAGACTGTCTTGGTTCTCATGTTACAGTAATTTCATCTCCCGCTTCATTCAATGCATTTACTGACAAAAAGCACCGCCCGAAAACTTTAGAAATTAATCGCAATTTTTTTTTTCAAACCACAACCAAGGAGATTGCCCTGTGATGACCCATTATTTTCAAGCATGGCGCAGGCCTTGAGCATTTTCTTCAATATTTAACGCTTTAGCTTGTGGTGAATACTAACGAAGAAAAATCGTTTTCTTTTTCACAATTCAACAAATATGATTAGGATCGAATTTCTTTGAACATAATTTTGAGTCAAGCGAACGGTTTCTCTTTCCTGAAAACTTTCCTATACAGCCTCTCCGTCAATCTCAGAATATTTAGTAAAAGCTGTCTGTAAACATCACAGTTTTTTCTTGACCTTCAAAATAATATCAGGAAATAATATCTTGAGATGAGGTCTATTGAAATAATATTTATGTATGTTCCAACGTTTTAACTATATTAATTCCTCGTCAGGGCTGAAGAAAGTGAATAACAATTTACAGTATGGAGTATACAGCTTCATTCAAGTATTCAATGGTTTACTGCATGTAAATACCAAAAGTTATAAATAAAAGTGATTAAATTACAAATTATCAAAACTCAAGCTAAAATACATATTTTTATATTATATTTTATATTATTACTGCATACTATATCCAGCTGAAATATATTAATACCAAATTATAAATAATTACATACGTAATAAAATGTATTTGAGAGTATTAACAATACAAGTTTTATCTATTCAGCTGGTGTGTTGGAAATAGAATACTCTGAAGGGTCCAACCGGACGTCCGATATTATCTCCTACATGAAGTCCATTACCAGATACAATCGATAGGATTACCCCACGTTCCGATTCGATTCCAAAGAGCAGTCAACTATTTATTCATTCATACGTAAATACCGCTCATTCCACCAGTATCTGTTTTAAGTTGCACGATTTTTTTGATTTTGTAACAGATATCATTTTCTTGATGAGTCTTTTTTCTTGTTATTGGGTTCTAATTCTAAAATTTTGGCCTCTATTAATTCAAATATACGTCCAAATTCTTTATAATATTTTCCTAACGCACGAGTTGGTGCAGATCTTTTACTGTCTGTAATATGTTATTTTGATCTATTGTTAAACTTCTCACTGGATTGCTCTGTATAAACTGTATCGCGCCTACCACATGGAACCTCAAACACGATAGGAACTGAATGGAACCTAATACTTCTACACTAAAAATTTTGTTTGATCAGGGAGAAAAATGTTTGATTTCAACATGGAAGACTCAGAATTTTCACTAGTTTCTTGTAACTACCCATTAAAAATATTAATTTTTTCAACTTTCCAACAAAGTTTCTCAAGAACATATTTTTATTATCTTCCAGAATTAATAAACTTGTAGGAAAAGCAAGATTTACGGAAGAAGACCACGGCTAAAATTTCAAGCTTTGTTTTGACAACGAAACCGATATTAATCCTATAAATCCATTGTACATCACGGCGTATTATTTACGTTGTTCTGCACTTCACGGCCAGATAGCGCCATGCGCGAGCTTATTAGTTCGCTCTGGAGGATTCTCTTCACAACTAATGCATATGATCTCTTTACGCCATATGCAAGCTTTCGATGAATCCATAGTAAAATACTACAGATCATTGTATTTCTTGTCTTTATAACTCCAAAATCGTATTCTTCATATATTTGTAAAAATGAGAGTGATTTCCGATATGTTTTTTTCAGAAATTGAAAACAGGGACTTTATACTGCTAGAGAGGGGAACAAAGATCTGCTCGTTTCTATTTTTCATACGTATGACGCTTCGTAAATAATATTCCTTTTTACCATTTATACAAAAATAAAAGCAATTACCTCCACATAAGTAGGAGTAATGTCATGCACTGAAAAATATTTTTCATTAGTTTTGTGGTTTCTTAAAGAAGTGGTTTCTTAAGGAAGTATAAAATGTATTCGTCTGATGTCGCTAATGCTGTTCATGTTAGAGTTTATAAATAAATTATTTATGTGTCGTTATTAATTTTATTTTCGGAAATATAATGAAATAGATAATTACCATAGTGTAATATTGCATAAAGTTGTCGTGTATTATTATTACATAACTATTCAATCCTTTTTTGTAACATGATACATTCGCAAAATTAAAGCAACCCATTTCCTTTGTATACAAGCGCTGTGTCACATTTTCAGACACCATGCTGGATACAATATGGTGCATAATATAATCTCTACGTTTAGTTTACCCTAAGCCCTATTTTTAAATTGTTTCCCATATCTTTTCCTGTCTTTTGTTCAACAAATGAAAAAAAGAGAATTCTTACACCAACAAAATATATTGATATAAGACAATAAGTTTTTATTTGAACAGTTATATAGTAAAAAGAAAAGATTTATCATCTTTAAATTACAGACTGTTTCAATAGTTTTAACCGTAAGTCATAGTTTTAACCGTAAGTCATAGTTTTAACCGTAACAATACAAACCGGTGAACCTGGGAGATCCATAAATAATGAATATTATAATTTACTAGAGAAATAGTTTAATAGCGTCTTTGTGAAGCATGGTTATTGTCATAATTACACCTTAGTTTACAAATATTAATATCAGGTTTAATATTTAATCATTAAGACTCATAAAGACTAAAAACTTTGTTTTGGGTCTGTTGATAATAAAATATTGTTGAGTCAAAATGGCTCTGTAATGATCGTTCAAATAATTTGGAATGTAATGCTGTATATACAATTTCACGTGAATCTAAAAAGGTTAAAGAAATTTGACATTTACTTTTTTTTATGGTTTTAACGTTCTAAATTAACTAAAATAATCTATTATTAACACATAACCTTAAATAAAAACAAAGCCTGTGACTGCATTCCCCCTCGTTGGTAATGTTGGGAGAGATTGGATTCCATTTTGATGAAGGTGCTCGTTTAGGTTTTTTGACTGGAAACACCCTGCTTCCTTGAGACGCGAGAAACACCGAGAGGGGTTCGGCACGTGGGAACGGTACCTAGATCTGTATCTACAAGGTAGTACATCAAATTGTTGAGTAATAACATATTGTTATATGTTTATTAGTAATATCTATCGTCGATCTCTTATGATAGAAATCTGATATGATAGAAGAAAATGAGATCAATAATATTGCGAAGAGGAAGAAAAAGAAACTTAACTTCTTTGTATATTGCAATCGCGAAAGTCTTCGATCGTGAATTCTCCTGGGAACTGTTCTCTCACCATGAAAATGTTATAAATTTCTGTCCATCTTCGTGCAAAGATTCTGACTTAAAAGATGACGCAATTGTAATCATAAGTCGCTCATTTTTTCCGTAAAAAAAATTAAATGTAAATACGATCCTCCCAATTCTCATCTTGTATTTTAAAATGTTAATGTTTTTAATGGTTAGGTGGAATAGCAGACCTTAAGGTCTGAGTATCACCAAATTAAAGACGCTTTATTATTATTACTAATATCATCCTAAAACTTACTTTATTTACGTACATCGTAAAATCACTTCTGCCCTTTTTTAATTTTCAAAATAAAAAAACAAAGCGCGAAAAATACATGCATAATAAATACAGTTCAAATAATCGTAATCGACGTTACACATAATTTCTTTTTATTTCAAAATCCAAGCCGAAGGAAAACCTACTTTATGCAGAACTCTCAACAAACAAATTGCGTAGTTAAGAATTATAAATTCTTTGGTTTCAATTAATTTTTGGTTACGTAATCTTACTTCCATGTTTTTCTTTTCACGTACTCGTAAATTGTCTGACTTGCAAGTCATGCACCCCCACTGATCTCTGTCGAACATCAGTAAGCTCGATAGTTTCCAGTTATGGGAATAAAGTTTCACATCTACTGTAAAACAAGCAAGTAATATTGTTTTTTAGCTTTTGCATTGCATCAGAGGTATCAAGAGAAACATGGTGCACAATCATGGTTCGTCATATACAAAAGGAGAATATTTTGAGCCTGTGATGTGAACAAGAGTAAGGCAAATGACGTGAATGATACTTGTCCGATATGTCAAGTCGAGTTTCTGGTGCAAACACTCGATGAAATACTGTACACAATAGATAAGTAAAAATCAATTTGGAAGCATAGTCCATCGCACGGCAAGGAGGAATTACGTCTAAGAATCACGTAACATGTGAAGAGCAAGGGTTCTAAAATTGGAGGAGACTCTCTGAAGAGGACTTAGGGATACAAGGGGATATTTTTACTTTGATATGAAGGCAATCCAAGCAATCAAAGACAATCGAATTGTATAATAACCTCGAAGAAAAGATAATAACCCGTTAAAAAGAATTCTATGCGGGAACCACCGTTACATCTCGCGACTGGGGAGATGGCTGAAGGAAGAGGAATGAGGAATGAGGAAGGTAGTGGGTTGTCATCAGTGGGACGTAAATGAAAATGGCGTCAAAGAATGTGGTATTTTCAACGTGGTGAAATTAATAATTTGTGCTCCACTCCACAAGGGAACATCTTGAATTTAGGACTACACTGCGTCTGCGCAAGGTCATGGCTGGGGTACAATTCATGACTCAGAGTGTGAAAAGAAAACATTTTCATGAATCATTAAAAAAATCCCTCCGAACGATTTTTGGGAGTTTCAACAAAAGGGGAATATGATATTTATGAGGAGATCTCAAAAATAAGTTTAGTTCACAATATTGAATTTCCTCCGCGTTTCCGACGTAGAGCTATTCCAGCGACTCAGCAGAGACGTTTCTTCCAGTGAATACTCCTCATTAGCAGGAGTTAAGCGTTCGTCGGAGCTGCGCGTACGACAAGTGCGCAGATTCTCCACCTGCACAGACTTCACAGCTCTTAGGTAAATGACATTATGATCCCGGATGAAACTTTCACATTCACAGATTATTGGACTTGAAGCCAACTTAGAATATGAGAAACGAGATAATTATAACTCTATTTCTTGTTTTGTGGAAGTGTTAAACAATGGATAAACTGATGTGTATTATTCATTGATTGGACAGTACTTTTTTGAAAGAACGAATGACTTTGAAGGTAAGCGAACAGGATGGTTATCTTTTTTCGTGGCCAAATACACAGTTAAATTACACGTGTTGCTTTATTCAGAATTTCTGTATAAAGATTTTCACTGACGTTAAATTTCTATATTAAATTTGACTGCGCTCTAAATGAAAATATCAAATGTAAAAAAGAAGTAAAAGAACCAATTATGAAATCAGGGAAAGGATTTGGTTTAAATTTTTATATATCATTTTATATACAATGATAATTTTTTTATGGTAATAAGTGTGCGAGTGTATATGAGGACAGCACCAAGACGCTCGTGCATATTGCCTCTATAGCTACTTGGCCTACCGTTCGCTAACCAGTGTAGGAAGCTGTAAGATACGGGAAATATTTCTGATCGATCATTTTAGGATTCCCTTCCAGTTTTTCTTCTCGTGGTGGATGATGTCATACCTCCCGAGAAACCGGAGAAAATCTGAGTTGATCTTTTGAGGGATTAAAAACATTGTTCGAGCCAAAAGAGCGCGTTCGCGTGTGAAAAACTTCACTCCATACCAGTCACTTTCGGCAGTTTTGCTTATTTTGGAGGTTGGTTACATTTTTTGTTGTTGAAATAGAAGTAAGTTCTGACTTTTGCGGAGGAGCGCTGGTCTCGCATGATTCACCTCTTCGTCCCAGTCATGGGAAGTTGAGTAGCTGAGTTTGCTGTTTGTGACGGGAAACAGTTCCACGCTGTTTTTTCTTCATTTAGGCAGAAATTAAAGTCGTTTGTGGCAGACAGCAAAGGGAGGAATTCTCAGCTGCGACATTTATTGTGACAGAACGAGCGGCACCCCTTTTTATCTTTTCCTGAGTTTTCTTAACTTACTGTGGAGTGGATTAATTTCTCGCTAACTGTTCTTTTAATTCATACATTTTACTTCATAGAAGTTCTTGAGAAAAACATACTTTTGTGATGGCTAAGGAACGCAATGAAAGTCTGAGAAAAAAATACATCGTTGGTAACAGTGAACGTAAAAACTAACCTAGGCTGGAATTTCACGGACATATTTTTGTCATATCTATGATCAAACATATGACCGTATAACGCACAAGCTTTGATCAAAGTTCAGCTATGATCACACATCTACGACAGAGGTTCTGGCTGAGAGAATCTTTAATCATATCTTTGATCACAGATATGACGTAGAAATATGACTGTGTAATACCGTCCTTAACGATATGGGTGTACGTGCAGTCTCTACTCAAATATATTCCTCACACATCTAATACATATGTACACTTTATATACATCAATGGATAAGTAAATGATAATATATTAGAGCCGCTTATGTGTTATGGATAAAAAAAGTAATATTACTCTTGAGATTCATGCGAAACATAAACCTTGATAGGTGTTGCCTTTAGTATCATCAATTAACATCTCAATAAAGTAGAAGTCTTCGAATGACCGTTTAACCGATTCAATGTAGCTTTTACTTGACCGCTGACAAAAACGTTGTACGTTATTTCAAACTGTTGGACACTTCAGTGTTGCCGTTTGCCTTGCAACGTGTTTTCACAGAGAAGAGAAAATCCACGTATATGATTCTACATTTTTGATACAAAAGAGGTCGGTAAAATCTTGAAAGTGACGAGCAAAGAACAAAGCGCTATGACTAGAAATGTAATTTGCGAGAGGCTCAGACTTGGAGACAAAAATTATTGTTGCATTTAAAGTTATTTGTTCTTGCAATATATTAATTTGTTAAAATTTTAATTCGTTTAATAAGTCAATAATTTAAAAAACAATATTTTAAACTAATAAAGTTTTCCATTATTTGTAACAAAAATTTCAGAGGAACATCGGTTACTCCGAATTCCCCCACCTCCATCTAGTTACGTGACCGGTTCAGAACCAACTTAAGGTAATTCTGTTGACAGAATTAAATCTTATAACTAAAATGTGAATAAATGGTTAAAATAATGTATTCTGGTATCGATTTTAAGTTTTAAAACACACAGTATCGGTCATTTAAGCAATAAGTAAATTATTTAATATTTGGATATAAATTATATCATTAGAAAAGGGTATATTTTCGAAAACAAATTACCTTTCGAATCTTTTAAATAGATTATATTTTTTCAATTGTAGTAGAAAACCTATATTAATTTTTAAAATATTTTTAGGGGGCACTGGCATTTTGAAGAGGTATGTATTAAGTCTTTTCTTCTTAGTTTTCACCCAGTCCAGCATAGTCATCTTTTTTGCGGGCATATGATCTAATCTTGGACCATGCTGCGTATAGTCTTAAGATCCTGAATAACATCTACCTTCTCCCATTTTTTCCCTAATGGAAAGTATTTTAAATTAAACATGATTTGTAAACAAACAAGTCGCGGAAGTGATGTCTAATTATATCAAGACAAGATTACCCTTAATTAAAATAAAGTATTTCATTTTTTAAACATCTTCACTCATTTTCTTTTCATATACGGAGAACGGTGCGAAACAACAGAGAAGCGTAGACAATACTATTCTGAGCTACAGAATGCTGTATTGTTGCCCTCTTGTAACTAGGACGGTATAACCCAGGTCGGGACACGCATTTAACTTATGGGGCGGCCATTTTGTCTCTCCGCGCGGTTTTTCCTCCTATAGTTACTACTTGTCTAAGGTGTTTTTGGAGGTTTTAATGAAAGATTATTACTGGTCCAGCTTTCATAACTTATTAAAATAACTATTATGATAAAAAATATATTTTTTCAACATTTATTCTAAATATTTATCAGCAATAATTATTAACTATAGGCGTATATACGAAGTTTAAAAAAGATTAAAGCAAAAACAACAACAAATATTTAAGTAAAATTATTAATATAAACAATGTTAGTATGAATAATACTCACATTAATACATTTATTATCTTTTTTCTTCAACTAACAGTACATAAGAAAAAGAAAATATCTACGTAAATTTTGAAATGTGGAAGCTTACACATTAAATTGCTCTAACTATATTTTTTCTTGGGGCTTTAGGGCTAGTCAACGTCTAGGTCATTAGAGCCCTTAAAACTCTAAGTATATTAAAAACGAGGGAAACCACGATAAAAAAAAGTACGTATTCCATTTTCGCAACATCGATCTTTTAGCTAAAAATACCTTCTCGTGAATTTGTATTTCTGTATAAAAACACTAGTTAAGAAATATAATATTGTTGAACACTGCTTTCAAAGTTAAAAAATACGTAAATATTTCGGAGTTTTATTACTTACGTCACGAAATAGGATTGAAAATGTTTGAAAATTATATACCAACTACTTTTTGTTGGAATAAAATAATTCACTGGTAACATTGTTTGAAATTTACCCGTAGCATGAGTCTCCTATTTTCTTCTTGAAGCCGTGCTGTCAAGTCATTTTCTGACCCTTCTATAGACGTAGCTTCTTGATGAACTGGATTTTCCATAGGGAAATAGGTGAATATATTTATATAAACCAGCACAGTTCTCGCGTAAAATAGTGGACTTATAAAGCACGACTACCAAGAGTCTTGATTGAATTTACGTAGGAAACCTAATATTACCGTGTTCGCAGTAAAATTATCTTCAGTTTAATATGTATTTCAATGAGAAAACAGTTGAGTGTAGATATAAAAGTAATAATTACATTTTTTATTATGGAAAACTTTGATCTGACATAATTACGCAAGCCAACCGCGTCTTGTTTGTTTACACACAAATATGTCTTGATTGTTTTCATGAAAAATACCTTTCGTTTGGAAAACAGATGGGTGAAGGTCAACCATACTCTTATAAAAGGAGTCAAATGAGCTCATAGATTATATTACTGACTTCATAAATGAAGTGGTTATTACTTGTTATATAGCCGTTACTTGTTTCTATTGATCATGCAACCAACAGATAACTAATAAAGTAATTCAAATATAAACAAAGAAGATAGTTAGACTTTTGAGTGATTAGACTAGCTTTACACGGTTGCACTAAATTATAAGTGAGTTTGCGAACGTGGAACGCTGTGTGAAGTGCGCGCTGAAGCTCACGGGAGACCCTGGAAAATCATGAGGTCGTTATCACTAAGGGCAATGCCTTCGACGTCTCTTCTGCATGCGAGTTCTATTACACGCGCTTGGGACGTCGGCGCCAGGGAAGATCAAAGGAGGTTATCGGACACGTGGAGTTCTCAAGACACCGGAAGAGCTTCAAACGGTTAACCACTAAATTATCCTCTCACCAAATTGCTACAAAGTATATTGTATAATTAACCAAGTATACCCTTGATTTTCAGTATCTTAATTGTAACAATTATAATTAAAGAACGTGTCCGGCAATATAGTATTTCTCATCGAGCTCTAAACCTCTTTCGCAATGAAGTCGATTTCTGAATCTTGGAAGTCTTGAATTTTTTTTGTGGGGCTTCAGGGCTCGTCAACGTCAAGATCATTAGAGCCCTTGAAATAAAAACTTGGACGAATTCTAACTAAGCTACAATTTTCATACTTTTTTACACGTGTACATGAGTATTTTATCACAAAACCGAAAGAAGTCTAATAAAAAATTAATATCAGCACTTTTTAAATGTTTGTGCAAAATAAAGAAAAACAATTTTTCAAGATAAATTTATATAAACTTTCGAGACGTTACTAAAACTAAAATAGTTGAGATATAAAAAAATCTATAAATTTGGTTTCAGTAGTTCTTCGGTAATAACAGAATTTGTATTGCATGTAATATGTAATTTTTTTTTTTTGAGAATCACGAATGTAGGGTATTTTGAATGCATTGATGTACATGTACATCCAAAATTTCTAAGTGTTTCGCAACCAACGCTTTTAATTTTGAGAATCGGTCATAAGTTTATACTATATTACATAATGATCTTAATATTACAATACAATTCATAATATCAGTTATTTTTATAGCACAAACATTTATGAGAGCATTGTTCTTTACTCTATTTATATTTTCGTTTCATTTGAAAAATCATTTGAGTGGTATCATTACACAGGATTGTTATTCCTCTTTGTTATTCTTTGTATTATTTTCTTTTGTGGGCTTTAGGGTTCGTCNCTCTATTTATATTTTCGTTTCATTTGAAAAATCATTTGAGTGGTATCATTACACAGGATTGTTATTCCTCTTTGTTATTCTTTGTATTTTTTTTGTAGGCTTTAGGGTTCGTAAATGGCAAGGTCATTAGAGCCCTATTATTCCTCTTTGTATCTGGTAACTGAAGTGCTTTATGTTTACTGAATTATTCAGTATATTTGCTATTAATATGTCGTTGAATCATCCTTGTATTCATATGCTGCAGAAAAGCTACAGAAAAGAGCCTCTTCTTTTCTTTCAAACCAGCGTTTCTTCTCAATGCGCCACATACAATGCATTCAAAGGTAGAGCCCCATTGAGATGAAGCTTGTTAGGACGTCAAAGAAATTACGTAATGCAGCGGACATAACGATCTCATAGAAGACGGACGAACCAGGAAGAGAGGGGCAACATATTCATCGCCCAAATATAGCTTTTGTGGAACTGTTACGCTACGGGTGATGTAACATATGGTGTTTTCTATTTTGATTATGAATGCTGATAAATTCTGTTATTTCTTTTCCTAGCTAATTTTCAAATTGTTCGTCACTACGCGTAATTCTTTTTCACGTAAATTTTAATTTGTCTATAATATTCGATTCCTTCTAAATCAGAAAAGGGTTTTTCTATGACCATGTGAAAATTAAGCAACAAAAGTTCGTTGAATCAGTGGGTTTTGCTTATTCGTCTCAGTCTCCTTAATATTCATTTTCAGGAAGTTCTCCGACACGAGTCGCCGGACTGACACGAGTCCAACCGAGTGAGGCTGACCAAAACTTGACTTTCCAAGGCAGTGTCGAAATAGACTAAACACCGATTTGTAAGTACTAAAACTATTTGAAATATGTAAATATATATTTGGTTATTATCATCTGAATATATCATTAAATATTACCTTAATATTACATTTATAATGTAATCATGCTAAACCAGCAATAATACATCGTACTTCTCATTCATTTTAGTTCTAAATTAATAAATAACTTGCTATTTCATTCCCTGTTACCATAATAATGAATTATAGAATTTAGGAACTATTTTAAAATGCTCAACGAAAAATACTCAATACATAATATTCCGTTACTTGGACAATGGTTTAGAATTCTTTTGAGTTATGAAAAAAAATCATCTGTATGAACTGAAAAAACTGAATCCAGTGTAACAAAAATAAAGATATATCTATAAAGATGATTTGTCGTTTAAAATATGCACATTACGAAGGTCTCATTCTTTCTATTTAAAAGTACTCAATATATTCCTAAATGCGCAAAAAAATATTTATTTTCAGTATTATTCGGGAAACTACGGCTAAACGATACAAAATTAATTATCTTTCATACACTTCCGTATCTTCAAACTGCTGAATTCCATTAAAATAATTATCGGAGGCATTTACGGAGAAAACCACGACAATACGTGCGAGTTCCACCGCATCAAACCATCATAGGAAGACATCGTGAAGTGGTCTTTCATATAGTTGTTAGCCACCCACATTCAGGAGCCCAGTTCAGCGAGTTATCTTTATTGACACACCCGTTCGAATAGACATGTGTCTCGTTTTCACAATCATACAATTTTTTTATGTCTCAGAAACTCGGTACAGAAATTAGAAACGACAAGACAGTCAAATATCGCCCAAGTGAATTTTTGGGTCTGCAACATGCCTGTCCTTCGACGAATCTCTCGTAAAATCTGTCGATTGGTTATTTTCTCGTGTACTTTCTAGCAATGGTTAAATGCAATCTTCGTTGTGGTTCTCAATTAGTTCATATTCAGCAATTAATTGCTCTTTTCGTTGATGATCATTACACTATGATCGATCTCTGCGTTAATAATAATGGATCAGTGGCTCGTGTCCTTTAGGGTAATACTTAACGGAGCACAGTCTAAGAGAAATGAGGGACAGTGATGTCCTGGATGAAAGAAGATTCCGTATTTCATCTTCATCGCAGTTTTTCTTCATTTTCAAAACGATGTTGAAAAGATTGCAAACAGTACTTAAAATGCAAATTATAACGGGGAATATCGTAAAGTTTACCTTCAGGAAGTCCATATTAGGCCCGCATACAAACATATAAGAATATTTGGTGCATTATAGCACAAATCAATTGACTCGTCCGTTTTGTGTCAATATTTATTTATTAAATACATATATTTGTTGTAAACTAGCTCTTAAAATATCACACGGGCGGAATATTGACATCAAAAATAAAAAGTTACCTGTCCGGAAAGAAATAACTAAAATACATTTGCATAACTGGTAATGGTCAAAATATATTTTCTACTGTGCATTTTAGTAAAAAAAGTGTCAGAATTTCAGAAAATGTTTGACACAAAATCCACCACAAGTGTATTCAATTTTATATCACTCAGATTTGTAATATTGCCATCAAAAACATTTTACGTCGATTGGTTTTTGTGTATTGAGTTTTGTCGTTCACGGATTACATACATTATCCACAGAATCAAATTTTTGTTTTCACAAAATAATTTATTTTTCAGTTGTTCTAAAATTTTGAGTCGTCTAGTACAATGAAATAAATTTGCAGCAGTAAAAATATATGCGTGACAAATGAATCGAAAAAAAAATACTGGTTTGGAGTATGTTTTAAATCACAAGTGATGTCACAAAACCTCCTTTTAGGAGAGTCCATGAAATTTTTATGGAAAATTGTAATATCTGAGTCGTTATCACGGAACCTGAAAATCGCGTTAATTGCATTTTCGTTGAATGCAGCAGAATTCCCAGAAAGCGCTTTTCAAATAACGACTTCCTATTTTTTCATTTTATAACACCGCTGAAAATTATTAATCCTGAACTATTGTAACTGAACTGGTATTGAACATTTTTAGTGGCACAATGATCATTATTATTTCGCGATAATTGCTTTCTATACTTCCAGAAAACACCATTTGCTGCCAACACAAATTGCGATTACTGTTACTCTGTATCTTTTTTCTCTTTAAGCTTCAAGAACATAATAAATATTGCAGTAATACTATTTTAACCAGATTCCGAAACAGAACTACCAAGATAACCGATTAATTATTTGTCTATATACAAAAATTTAAATTGAGTCAGTATGAAATTTTGTGTTATTTTTTATTTATGTCGTTGCTGTAATAATTTAAAGAATATTTACGTTGTTGGTTGAATAATATGTTTTATACCATAAGTGCACACGTTATGTACAATATGCTATGATAGGTAAAATAGAGCAGATTTCTAAATTAACATAATTTTATATACACAACAACTTGTAGAGAATAATGAAGATATACAATTCATTTACAATTAATGTACACTACATAAGTTCAGTAAATTTGAGCAAATAAATATAATCTGGTATCAAAATTTCATTTTAAATCCTGTTAAAAGATTTTTACGCGTAAGAGGATAATTTTAATGTACTTTTTAGTTATCTTTACGGGATAGAATATTGCAGTTCGTTTCGATTGCTCCATGATTCGATCATTGCTAAACATTCCTGATTTACTGAATTCAAATTTTTACTTTCATTGTTATATTTGCGTTTTCCCCGGCAAAAAACGTTTCTTAATCACCTTGAAATCTTTGCTTTTTATCTCAAGTCTTACAAATCTTCTAAGGAGATTAATATTAAGAATCAATATGATAAGTAGATACATGATTAAATCTACCAAAATTAGATAGGGCAAGTCTCCTGCTGTAACATGTAATAAGACACAAAGATGAATGGTTCTTCTTGAAAAGCTTCTTTCTGGAAAGTTAACACGCCAAATTCCATCTCACAGTTTTAACACTCTTTGGTACCGCATTTCAAAAGATCTTAGAATTCCTGAAGAATTTTAGTTGCACAAAGAACAACTTTTAAGAAGGAATAATTAACGTATCCTTCAGAGCATGTGCGCTGACTTTTCTTTATGAAATACTTCTAAGAAGTAACAATCTTTAAATTTTTTACTCACAACTTCCGAGTACCTAGCAGGGGAAGGAAGTTTGCATTATCTAAGCCCAAGTGGAAATGCGATTCACCCGGGACTACCTGCTTTGACAGAAGGTGTGCTACCGCTGCACACCCACCTCGATTCCCGAAGTATATACTCAACATCCACATGGTCCGATTTCGTGCATTGGCAGCATACGTGCGGTCAAAACTGGGGATCCCGGGTTCGAGTCCTGGTCCGTCGCAATTTTCACTTGGGCTTAGACGAGGCAACCTGTGTATTTGTTGTTTCTGATAAGTAATTTTTGAAGATTAGTGTGTTCGAATATTTGACCTTCGTCTCTCGGAATCAGGGAAACAAAACACTCTTTAAAAACCTTATTGACGAATGTATCCTTATGAAGTAGTATGAATATATATCGTATGCCCAACATGTTCTTTTCAAAATCAAAGATGAACTTCTATAGCTTTTGACGTGTGGAAATGGAAATGAGCCAATTCTTGAGCCTGGGACCTCATGCACGGGGACGTTAACCACTACCCGTGATCCACAGCTGAACATCATTTACACCAAGGATTGGCAATTAGGAAGACATGGGAAGTAATCTCATTGAGGTTATGAGTGCACCCAGGTACTATTTATTCGTTTTTACTTTAAAGACCGTTTTCACTCGTGTTATACTACTGCAGCCGTGCTATGCAAATCACATCGGGAAGAATGATTGACACAACAAAAGAAAATTGTTTTACAAAATAAAGCGGAATATACTATTTGTGCTCACGGGGATCAGTAAATTACAAGGGTTATTACAATGCAATTGGTCAAATTGTATGATGTGTACACGTATTATGAATTTTCCTCAAAATATGTAATGGAATATTTGGTTTCGTTTTTGTCAACTAGTTCACAGTTGATTAGCGACGAGCTGCTTGAAATACTTCATACCCATACTGCCATTGAGGAGCATACTTATGTTCACACTAAACGTTCAAACATGCCGCAACATTAAAAAAGGCGCTATATACTTATGAAAACATTCGACAGCCAATTCAGAACCAACTTCCATTCCCAATAAATCTGAATTTGATGATGCAACCAAAAAATGTCGACAAAAACTGTTGCTAGATGTCCCACATTAACGTTCACTGATCTCTCACTTTACATCAAACTCAGAATTTTCCGGTTTTCAATTAGTAAACCGCTCTTAGTGGTGGAATTAAAACAATTTACGTGGACATAAAAATGGCCGCTGCTACCACATAACTATATTAAAAGTCATCGTACTTTACTTCGAGAAATTCAACTTAAGAAGAAAAAAACAAGAAAGGAAATGCTCTCTGTTCATCAGTTTATAGTATTTTAGTCGCAGTAAATTACTTTATTGTCCTCAATGTGGTCATACGCAGTTTGCAACAGCTCTATTGACCGTAAATTATTTATATATTTATTTATTTATTTATTTATCTATCGTCAGTCTAACTGGCTTGATGTAGGTATAGAACCTGTACTCAATGTAGCCAACACTTTTACTTCGTCATCGTCCATAAGAGTAATGACAAGGGTACCTCGCGTTCTGTTGGCAAGATATTCGAAATTGAATTCATAGCAAACCTCGGACAACAATCAATTCACTCGCTCTTGTGGCACTGTTCTGTTCTTTCTGCATCGAGCGCGTGGAACGAATATTACCTTCTGTCTTTGTTTGTTGTGTTATTAACTTGTATTTCTTTACAGCAAATAGCCGCTTTTGTGAATTTTATTCATATTTATTTGGATATTACTTAAATTCTTTGTGTCCACGGTTTTCCTGAAATTTTCCTACCACGCTTTCCTTGAAATTTTTGCGTGTGAGTTTCAAGGATTTGTTTCGAAGAGTTTGGCAATTTGTTTAAGGTAACTATATTGAATAATTTTAGGCAAAGTATCGTGACTTTGAGTATACTTTTCGCGGTTTATGGTCGCAAACCGTTCTACGTTCCTGTGACTTCTGGTGCAGATTACTCCCTGAAATATTTGCCTTCAATTATGGTGCCCCATTTCAAGCCACTTAAATAGATGAACCCAAGAGGAATCTTTATGTTGAACGCCGCCGTCCGAAGAATATTCGTTGGAAAAGATAAGTCAATACAAGCGGTCCATTCGTACGTCACAATAACACACAAATATGTAAATGGATTTTCTCGAACAAAATAAATTCTGTATATTCAAGTCAAAGTATCTGATTCATAATCTGAGTATCAACTTCATATTGCTGACAAAATCTATTTTCTACTTATTATTACCTTTGTCATGGTATAAAACCAAAAGGTTTGTATTGTACATTTTACGCAAAAATTCATTCAATTTAATTTTTTTAAAATCAAACATAATGTGAATGCTGAAGATTTACATGTGAAGATTTGAGTTTATGCAAGACAGAAGAAAATTGCCTCAAACAAGAACATGCCTTATTTGACAGAACATAGACCAAATATCAATTAAAATTATTCTCGTAATCTAAACTGTAATACAAGTCAAAATTATTTCCAAAATATAGTTAATAGTTGAAGTTCTGTAGAATGTAAATTCTAATTTTTCCATCAATTTGTCTTGCCAGGGTGATTAGTGTCGCACACAAAATCATATTCTGGCACTTTCACAATAATATTGTCTGTGCTCTTCCCGGTGGTAAAGATACACAAGGGTATATTTGTTATTTTGTGCAACAGTATCTCTCTTTACCGCAACACAAAATACACCGCGGCGATAAATCGTTTTCTGTGTGACCTGATTCATTGTAACGTATAACAAATCTACAGTAGTATCGCCGTGACGAAGTATCGCGTTCTGGCATACCGTGACGTATTGATTCCTATGTGTCCAGGTTTTTCGACAGACCAAGTGAGATTCTTATCTGTTCCTCTAATTCCAAACAAACATTGGATAGGTTTATTTGTCGTCCCTAAATTTCTTTCGTTCAAAAATGTGATCGGAAACAAGGGCAGATCAAATAGGCTTAACTTCATCACTCGCGTTGAGACTTTAGGTAAACTAAGACTTCCTAATTATACAGTAGTGGATACAACTTTGAACTACCGATCAAGGGACTATTTTCTCAGTTTATGTGGAATGGGAAAGGGGGACAGAAAATCGTGGAGGTTGTTAAAGACAAAGTTGGGAGGCTGCTGAACGGGAAATTAGGAAAAGCATAGGGGTTTGGTGATGTAGGAGATCTGCATAGGACGTTTCTTGCAGAGGAAGGAGGTCAATTAAGGACCAAAGACGGACGGTTTTGGCGCGTGGGTTTTGGGAGAAGACTCTTGCTGGAGCGCGAAGACCATGCTGCTGTACAATCCTTCAGCGTGATCAGTGACTGACGTGAATGCGGTGAATAAGACGTTTCTAGTTGAGCGCTACGAGACACGGCGAAGGAGCTCAAGGAATCGGAGGCGAGAGGGTACAATCGTGACGTGTGGCGGACTGGAGGTTGATGCGGGAGCAAGGAGGGTGGAAATCACAGATATAAGAAAATAATATTAAAATTACACCCTTAAGCTCTCACGCCGACTTTCAAGAGAATTCCAAGGGCTACCAAATATGATTCTCAAGTTTTATTTCCACTAACGATACTTCATAAGTTATCTCGAGGACAAGTTTTCATACATAGATTCATACAGACGCACATGCATCTAACCGAAACGTACAGTTCTCGCGACCGAAATTTCGGAAAACGAATTGACAATATCTCAATATACCACATGTATAAACGACAAAAAATCTATATTATCTGAAATGTGAGAAAATTAATTATATAAAAGACGACTCCTTTGATGTTACGTGAGAATCATGGATGTTACGTGGCGAATCGGTATTTCTAAATTGGACGATTTTCAGTCGTTACCATCAGATAGCACTACGAGCGCATTTGCCTCAGAGTGCGTCTACAGAGTGTGGCCTATCTACCCCCGCCACCGAGATCCGCCATGTTTCAGTTAAAGTGGCGCGTGACTCAAATACACTGACGTAAGTATAAAATGTTTGCTTCACGTGATGCACCGCAAGGTAGCGCGCAGGTCAAATGTTTGCCTGGCCCTTCCAAGGCAACACACAAGGGGGGCAGCGGCGGCGGCCGCGACTGCTTGTGAAACTAAAACGCTTGTACAATCTAAACTATTCGTGCAAATTTCACGATTTAAGGACAGTTTTCATCTTTCCTAAATGCGTAATACACAGAATGCATTTAATTGGATTAAGATTTATTTTTATCTACTTGAATTACTCTCTTAAGTTGAAGTATTTTAACACGTCTATTTTTAAAACCTTTTTTTTTTTCAATAATTTTTGTTAACGCTTGTAGATAGACATAAGCTGTCGCGGATTTTTTGTAGAACTCTTTGAGCAGAAAAATATTGACATTTATTGTTACCACCCACCTCTAACCGTTTAGGAAGCGTAAGCTAATATATATCTCCTAAGACTGATTTTACTTTCTCATATTCGGAGTATATAGAGTATTATAATCGTGAGAAAATTCGAAAACGAAATTTTTGCGGAAATATCCGTTTTGGAGCCCCACGATTCCGAAAATGTGGTTCTTGGCAAAACGTCCGTCCGTCCGTCTGTGCGCAGCGATTCTGAGTAAATGGATGAATCAATTGAATTCAAATTTCGTAGTTCCAAAAGATTTTACTTGTTGTCGATGCACGTGCTCCGATTTTTTGTATTCTTTTAAAAAAAGGTACTTCACTTCATGTGAAGTACCTTTTTTTAAAAGNGTACTTCACATGAAGGTCAAAGTACTGTTTTGAATGTTTCTCAAAAAACGGCTCCAACGATTTTGCTTAAATTTTCTATACGTAAAGTACACTTACTATGCACAACATCCGCATTAGTGGTATTTGGCTTGAAAGTTTGGTGTAGGCGCAGTAAAATAATTTAAGTTTGCTACATTCACGCATTTGTTTACTATTTCAAGAAGCTCGAATATATTTTAACATGGATGAAGCAGTGGTAGAGTAAAATAATATTCTGAATATTTATTTTACTTCCAAATCTCTAATAAAAGACACTAATAAGTTGAATTATTGGCTTTGAGCCCGACGAAAATGTGAATTATACTTCATTACTCTATCATATATATTTGTTAATGCATATTTTACAATGTTGCTTTTCGTAATATATATTGTTTATGACGTGTAGTTTTAAAATTTCCAATGGTGTGAATCCAAAGAGTATGTGTTTGTAGATGTGTCATTTTAATATGGTTCTTTTAAATGGAGAACAGAGGAATGCCTGCATCATGTTTCTCTTGGTATCGTGAATCTTCCACCCACGTGACCTCTACGCACTAGGTGTAACCTCTCATCCGGTGACGGTGCATCATTTCGCTGCGTAATCTTACGTATCAGATGTATCCACTGCTTCTTTTGCCGAATTTCCTTGTTAACTTGTGCTAGCTGTGAGTCATAATTAATGTTTGTGTATATTATCTGATGTGTGAGGATGTTTTTTATATTATTTCTTATCGTTTTAAGAATTTTCTTGGCTACGTGTTTTTGTGCGTTGAAGGGAATGTGTGATAAATCTTTTTGTTTATTTTTCATGATATTTTAATTCAATGCATTATAGCAGTTTCAATCGTTAAAAATAATATATTTTAACACTTACAGAATTCCCTCTCCTAATTGAATGTTTTAATTCCGCTCTCTAGTCCACACTGAGAAATGTATATGAGAAACGTATATGCAATGGTTTTGCGCCACAATTTTTTCCGACTTTATTGTCTATTCTCGTTATTGCCTATTACTTGTGACACGTAAGATAACAAAGTATATATGCAAACCTTGCCGGAGAACAACATATCTATGAATTTAAAAAAAGAATAATGGAAATCGGATAAATGGTTCTCGAGTTTTGGGAAGTGTAATAAGTTTGCTGTCCGGCAGACATCAAAGTGACATGAATTAAATGAATTCAATTGCAGTGTATCTTGGAATTTTAAATTCGCTCCCATTGACTGAATAATGGCGCAGCCAATCAAAAACGTAACGCGCATCGGCCACACTCTCTCAAGGCGCACTCTGATTTGCCTGAGCCACTCGTCACTACGTCACTACGGAGAATTTGCTAATAAGCTTGAGAAAAAAATTAATACAGTTTCTGCCATGAAAATGTTCATAAATTTTTTTTTTCGTTTTCCATTTTTGTGAAGCTTTTATTTGCTTCATATTTTATGAAAGGAAAATTTAAAAATTTAGATTCTGGGAATATACAATTTGTCTTTTTCTTGCGCTTTGTTGAAAAACTCCCTAATTTAAAGCTGGAGTTCTCTATCGTTGAACTAATGGCACCTGAAATGTCGAAGATACATAAGGAATTTTATTTTAAAGGAAACTTCTGTGAGCAATATCTCTAAAAAATCGAGTTTCTTTAACAATGAACAGAATGAAGCTGCAAAATAGATTAATAATTAAAGAAACAATCTTGAGGAAAATGAAATTACTCTATCTTTACGCAAAATTGCTCTTTTCTATTTTTCAAGAAGTTCACTGTCCTATCTAAATTGTGAATTATTTTATTTTACACACATACCGAGTTCAGTTATGCTAGTCCACAACAATGCTATGCCACTATATTAATAGCTTATTAAAAGAGAAAAATGACTGTTTTAGGAAACAAACATTATACTTAATATTGTTTTTAAAAAACCTTGTAATATACTACTTGAAATCTATACACATAACGAATCACTTACCTATAGATATCTATATTATTAAAGGAGTAAATTTGTACAGAAATAATCAAGAAAATATCACGGTAATCATGAATTAACACATTAATCCACAGTCAAATGTAACACCAAAGATATCTGGTGGCTATGACGATTTTGGATCCACCTTGACAGGAAAGTAGGTGGTCCTTCCTACATCTCCATGATGTGTATAATATGTGCGGCGACCACTGGAGTTCGTAGTCATGATTCCCATGGTGTTAAATGAGTGTTATTTCATTTTTTATTCTTTAAGGACACTCGATTTTCTTAGCGAAGGAGTCCATTTCGATGATAAACATTACAATAGTTTGAAGTAAATTTAACTGAAACTTATTTCATTATTGTTGATTCCTGGATATTGCATAAATCTTGAGAAGCAAATAAACATTCAGAATAAGTACCGTACTCTTCATTGCTTGGCTGGATGTTTTGCTTATAGTTATATCGCTTGTTCAGTGTCATAAAGGTGGCCTTGTACTTACATTTGAGGAACAGCGCTCAAAGCATTCCTGTGACAATTATTGTTGACTTACGAAGTAGTTTGCAACATTATAATAATTAATACAACTGAAAAAGCATCTATGTAGATAGACTTCTCATTATATACTATCTGAATATATCGAATCCAAATATATTAATCTACTATTATAATTTTTGAAAGAAATGACAGTATTCACAATGCTTGTTTTGAACTTAGTTATTTCTATTATATAAAGTTACGAAACTTATATTTTTATTACATCAAAAATTGTGTATTGCAAAGTTATTTGTGTTTTTAAATTCTATGAGTATAACAGATATGTCAAAAGAAACAGTTAAAAAATAAAATTATGCAAGTATATGTTAGTTTATGTCATATATTTTGTAGAAATTTGATGAATGTAAAATTAAGAGTTGGCCGTTAGCAGACATAATCCATAGAAATTCCCCGAGTATCATGAGCTTTCAGCAATCTGTTCGCACCGTTCGTCACAGTTTTATTATTCCTACACGCCACGGCACTTAATATTTTAAAATGATTTCATCAGAGTGAGATAAAATTTAATTGCATTTTCGATTATACATTCGAGGGTATGTAGCATAGAAACCTCATTAGTAAGTAATAAGAGGTGACAGCATCAGGGATTTAGCAGGATTCATAAGGAATCCATTGAGGAATCCAGAAAAACGGTGACAAATACTAACTTTCATGACGAACTTCTCCGTAACTATCAACTTCTTAATGAAATTGAAACTACCACGGAAAATGTTGAACCTGATCAAGAAACTAAGGACGAAATACAGTTGTAAACTACTATATACAATCATGACAAAGACAAAATATCAAACATAATTTTGTTCTGTTTGAGAGAATACTGCTGCTGTCAATTATAATGCCGAAAGATACATTAGTGATATAAAAGAAAAATATGACCATATGATAAAGTCGGGGAACGAGGAAGGGAAGTGATTCCTGAATAAAAGTCTCTTCTTCTTAAATTTCATTGAGAAGATACTGGTGTAATCCAATCACGGGAATCCATGTTTCACGTATTTCCTCGTCCTGCCGATAGACAGTGCGTAAATATTTCGGATTCCCTGCCGCGGTATAAAATGAGACAGTTCTAGGAGATATCTTAGAGAAAGCTTTTCCGAGATGGATTATCTTTCGTATCAGCAACAAATGAGTGGCTATAGATTATATTTAATTGCAACGCGTCATTATGTTTTTTCACTCCTTTTCTCTCTGAGAAAAAAGAAATTCTAGTCAACGAAATAAACTGAAAAAGAACTGACCAGTGAAAAGTAATGAAACTTTCAAGAAGAGAGAGCTAGATTTTTCAGCAGCAATCACAAACGTTCAAGATCGATTGTTAGCGGTCGATATTGATCGATTGGCGAGCAACGGCGAGCACCGAGATTGAGAGAAAGGAATCTAGTGTGAGGCGACTTTTTATCTGGAAACGAGGTGAATGGCTTTGATCCACCGACATGAGCCAACCATTACTGGTCCTTCCTTCGTCTTTCTGGTAAAAGAAGGGAGCAATATTTTTTTACTTTATCTATATAGGTTGAACGGAAATTACAATTATCTTTGGAGGAGTTCGTGGTGGAAAGGTGATAATTTAACTTAAGAGAAAAGGGGAAAACTCGTCTAATGATTGCTTTGAAATAAAGCAGAGATGAAAAAAAGTCTCCTTAAAGCAAATGTGTATGCAATGTAAATGAAGCAGCGTGCAAGAAAATCCCAACTCATGGAATACATAAAACAAAATTTTTCCACGTTTGTTAGAAAATGTTGAACACCGTTAATGAAGCAAATCAATGATAAAATTAAGTTGTTTTAATACAAGAAATCTTCATTTTGTGCCTATGTTTATAAAATCTAATTTTTAAATATCTGATGTGCCTCAAATGTTTTGTTGGTTGTATTTCGGGGTGTCATGGTGTTTCTGAGTTTGGTTCATGTTTAAATTCACAATTTCTTGATTGAGAACTATACATTCGTCGACATATAGTATGTGTATATAGGCTTGGATTGTCATAATTTTCTTGAAAAACGAAACGAGAATAATTTAGTCTTGTCTGTTGACACCTTAAGCCAGAGCAGAATACTATAATAGGGATATAGTAACAGAAATTAGTTCTTGAAAGATGATGCATCTAAAACATCCTGGCCCGGGTTTTGCTCCGGTTTTTCTTCGGGTAGAGGTGGATTTCTTATACAGGTTCTCTAGGCTTCTCTGGAGGCATGTTTATTGTAATAATATATCGTGAATTTAGTGTTATTTCAATTCTTTTGATTTTTAAACACTATACTTAGAATAATCTATAGTTCGATAATTTGTACATGTAAATTTTTTGTGTTAAATTACAAACATATTGATATTTTATCAGTATTATAACTCGCAGCTAACTTTTTATCTTATCTAGGAATTTTTGCTGAAATTTTTGAAACCGCCTCTGATTTAGGGGCCTTGATCGGAATTGATGGGATGGTCCCTTGTTTACTTCCGGAGAGTAAAATTAGTTTACTGTCCTCCACGTGGTCACATGCAGTTTGTACTGTTTTTTTGACAATTAATTTATTATTATAACATTAATTGCAAGATACAAAGATCAAGAATTATTGACAGACTGTGGGGCAAGAAAGTAGGAAGAGGGGATATTCAACGTTGCGTACACGTCGCAGATACCCTACTCGAGAATAACAAATCAATCGAAATCAATAATTTGATGGATCAAATTTTAACGACCTGGAATTCAGAATATAAATTCTTTTGAACGGAAGTGTATTAATAGATATTAAAAAGGAACTAATCGAAGATACACTTTAAATCAGTGGTTCCCAAATTTATTTGGCCTACCGCTCCCTTTCCAGAAAAAATATTACTTAGCGCCCCCTGGAAATAATTTGTTAAAAAAGTTTATAGCAATTAAACAGAAAGATAAATGTATTAATGTTTCTACCTTTTTCGTAAAATATAGTAAAGAAAGGTGTAAATTAGAAACATTGAACTTTGAAATTATGAAACAATTTATTGAACTCAGAATAGAAAGGTAATACAAAAAGTGTTAAAACATTCGAAATCATATTAATGAGAAGGATGAACCTGGTGTGCTGCTACCAATTTAGTAATCCTCGGCTCTATTTTCGTCAGCAGTAATCTTAAATCACCGCGATTGACTATTTCCAATCGGTTTCTTTTTTTGGTTAATAAATTGGTTACCGCACTGAATCCACGTTCCACTAAATATGATGAAGGAAATGCAATTAAGAACTTTTGAATTAAAGCCCATATTTCAGGATAAGCCGTAGGGATCTCCTTTTGCAGCCAGAACTGTTGGTAGTCGCTTTTGAATTTAAATTTAATTCATCATTTGTAGTTGTTTCCATCAGTTCTTCTTGTAACTGTGGAGATTATTCTGTGTTTGCACTTGAAAAGGGATCCAAAATCCAATCAGGTATGTTCATTTTCAAAATATCATCAAATCGTTGATTAAAATCCGAATGGAGAGCATCCAAGTGCTCACAATAAGAAAGTATGTCTTCATCTTTTTTTTCTGCTCCTGATAAATTTGGGAACAGGCTGAATTCCCCTCGTCCAAAGTTTCGTTTGTACAGAAGAAGTTTTGTCACAAATGCAGAAATAACAGATTTTGTTGTTATAAAATTCACTTCATCACCTTGAAGCTGAAGATTGCTTTCATTAAATATTTGAAACAAGCCTGTCAAGTAAGCGATGTCACTTTTGGATTGAATTAAATTGGATCGAAAAGCATCATTTTTATCTTTCAAGAGCTCCAGCACCGAGGTAAACAGTTTATAAAACCTATCTAAACAGGCACCTTTTGACAACCAACGAACTTCTGTATAAAGCAGGAAACGATTAAATTCTTCATCGTTTTCAATACAAAGCTGTTTAAATAATCTGTCATTCAATGATTTGCTTCTGATTGTGTTGATAGCTTTAATTACATATTGTAATGAATTATGTAGGCGTGCTCTTAAAGTTTTGGCAACTAGATGTTGACGATGGATGATACAGTGTACTGTGAATGCATTCGGCACCTCTTTTTTTAAATATGCAAGAAAACCTCTGTAGCGCCATCCATCACTGGAGCACCATCTTTAGCTACTGATAAGATATTACTCAGAGGTATTTCTTTTTCTTAAAAAAACTCATCCAATGCATGAAATATTGATTCCCTTTAGTATCCGTTTGCAAATATTTTGCAAATAATAATTCTTGGCAAATCTGTTCTTACTTTGTGAACCGCACGTATGCTAAAAGTAAAGCTTCATTTCCTGGCAAAGTTGACTCATCAAGCTGAAAAGAAAACCGAGATGTTTTTAAATTACCACACAATTTATCTTCAACATCTTGAACCATTTCATTAGTTCTTCTTTGCACTCTATTATTACTCTACGAAATTTTCTTGATATCAGGTGCTGGGTTGTGTAGCACAGTATGTA
>NNCF01131345.1:89370-142602 GCA_002313205.1 Laupala kohalensis | reverse complement strand
TATGGAATATTTATAAGTAATTTGTAATTCGAATTATACTTATTCCATACGATATCTTGCAATTTTATTCAAATTCTGTTAAAATCTATATTTTATCACAGTATTACGCAAACGGTTTTTACAGAAAGTCTAATATCGTTTACATTGCCTATGAAGCCCTTGCGAGACAACGAATCTCGAGATGTCGTTTAAATATAGAGAATGGTAAAGTTTATTGAAGTCAAGAATAGCNATAAAAAAATACAAAATATTTCTTTAATAGCGGTGTAATGAAACATTTTCTCTCGTTACGATTTACCAGCGGTACTATTAGTCTTCCAAATATGGGAGCCGTTTCAAATAGACCTACGATTGGTCGAACGAAACTTCCCCTGTCGAAGGGGAAGCAGGAGGAGAGACGCGTTGCAAACTTAACAAATTCAAAACTGGTCAGGGCGTGGGACTTAGAAAAATAAATGGGCCCTTTTTTGTTATCAGTAGTGTACAAGTTTCAATATCCGGGTGTCGTTTGTAAAATGATTCGATGTGCACTTCAACCATGAATGGTTGATCGCAGGACGCATCCGTGAATAACAATCAGTGATATTTCAATTCGCCGCGGAACGCGACCGGAGACACTCGTATCGAAATCGATTGAGTCCTCCAACATCAGAGACAAGATTCTGCAGCTTTTTTCTTTGGAAGGACGTCTGGCATAGGTTCGCTACAACAGGGGTAACAATGCTTGGATGAGCCAATGACAGCCTTCCACTACAAGTGCATAGTATGATTCGTTTATTACTTGTTTCAAGTGTATATAAAATGTTTTTGCAAAAGACTATTGGCTAATGGCACAAGTTCCCTCATTATAGTTGCAGCAATGCAACTATTAGACTGAATGGACGGTAACGTTCATAAACAGTTATGGTTAAGTCTTAAGCTCGTATGATGTCCTTGAACTTACAAGTTCCTTTCTTTATTGTAAAAGAATAATCATATTTATAAAGCTAGTGTTAATTTTAGATTTTACTATGTGTTGTAGCGAAGTTGCTTGCTTTGTTATTGTTTTGGGGGTAATGCTAATTATTTGTAGAAATAATAAACATGTTTTTCTTTCCTGAAATTATATCAACTTTTTTGAATAATGCGTTTTCTTCGAGAAGGATTTGTGTGTGTGTGTCGCGCCAATGAAAAGACCGAATCCATATCCCTATTTCAATGAAATTTTCAATACAGCTAGGCGTCAATCATCGCTTCGCCGAGTGAGCCATATGAGTGTCATTTGCTGACCGAGAATTGTTCCACGATTGTTGGAAATGATAGGATTAACTTCTGTTTGTTTATCCAAATTTGGTACCCCTACGAGTATTTCAATGTTATAAATGCTGTGATGTGAAGCATTTACTATTATCCTTATACTCGTCAGATAAATAAAAAGTTGGGCGCCATAAACCTGAATGATTACTTTTGCACTTACAGGCTTAAAATAAATTAATGAAAGGGATCAACAGTCTTTTGGAACAACAAACAACAATTTATTACAAAAACACAAATACCATATTGGCAACACAACCCTTACATTG
Organism: Laupala kohalensis; assembly: GCA_002313205.1. Lineage (NCBI taxonomy): Eukaryota > Metazoa > Arthropoda > Insecta > Orthoptera > Trigonidiidae > Laupala > Laupala kohalensis. The sequence continues at coordinate 141,040 of NNCF01131345.1, read as the reverse complement.
TCCAATAATTATAACTTTGCAAATTATATAACTTATTCATTACAAACATCCTCGACTCTAGTTACAGTATCGTCTCGTACTATAATCCTTCATAATACCTTTACATCTTGATGTTGAAGTGTTGACCTCGTACCAGGATGTTCGGACTTCTTCGGAAATCGTTCATACTAGTGATGCCTCGATTCAACTGACCCTCAGTAATTATGAAGAATGATGCAATAAAGTTTTCTTCGTATCATATTACTCGAAAGCATATGACTTTCTAACCATTCAGTCTCTGCTCGAAAGAAAGTTCATTATACAACGAGTTGTTCTCGTGGTTACTTTCGCAATAAAATCACATACTATCGTATTGAGAAGTTGATATCTCGCGTTCTCGTAACTGACTGAGACTGCGTTTTTCTAGAAAAGTCCCAATATCCACTTGTTTCTCTCGTGAGGTAAGCTTTTTAAAGAGTGGGGGTTAGGGTTCACTTTATGTAGCCATACGCTCTGACCACCAGGGCGGAATAAATTTCCATTGGCTGGCGACGTCACTCGCGCCAATGAAGCCAGATATGAGATGTCTCNAGAGATAGATAGTTACATTATATTTTCTTATGTTACATCTCTTTAACAGGTCTATGGTTTGGTGGGAAGTCAAGAAGATTTCACATTTATTTTTCTCTTGCACATTGTATTAGAATGCGTGTACCATCATTATTTCTTTCTGCCCTATTTGGTTAAAATGTAATATATTCTTTCTTGTTAACGGAAGTTGATGAAAAATGAATAGCATAAACTACGTCTTTGCTTGGCTTCATGTATTTCAATTTTGTCACAAACTGTTCATGAGGTTTACAGATTCTTATTGAAAGACATCTCCTTCACTTACCCAAAAGTGAATGATGCATTTTCTTTGCAAGCACGTGTTTTTAGTAAAATGGTTTCGGAAGTTAAACGAATGTCATATATCATTAATATTAATGGTTAACAATTATTTGTACAATTTAGGGATATAGTGAGAGAGGGAGCTGTGCCCCTTAAACAAGAAACTGTAATAAATTGAATTTTCTAAATCATTATATTAAGTAATTATTTGTAAAACAAATAATTAACTTTTTAAATCTTTTCTTATTGTTAGGTAAATTATTCAAAAGGAAAAATATAAATTTCAGTGACTAGCATTTATTATGAACATGTAGGGTATAACGTTGTGATATATCCTTATGGAATATTTTATACAAAAATGGTATACAGGAATTTCAAAGTTTCGTTTTGACTTAAGTACTGTTGCCTGAATTTAGATCATGCTAACAGGTTAACTACATAAAAACAAATTCATATCTATTCTGTTTGCTGTGAAATTAATAATAAGTTATTTACTGTGAAATTAATAAATGAAGTCCTATTATTGTGTGATATTTCAACTTTCAATTTTCCAATAATTTCTTAAACGGAATGTTAGAAGTCAATTGATGCAGAATATAGTTTTGGAAAGTGACTGATTGTCTTTAATAGTGACACATTTTAGAGTGATTATAGTGAATGTGAATAACAGACAATCTAATAATCTCAGTTTTTGACACTTGTTTTTGTTTTCTCCCGTGCAGGAGTCTGAGAAAAAATCAAATTCCTCTTCAAATGAACCTTTGAGAGATCACTCAACACTTTCATGATGCAGGATGCAATTTCTGACGAACTCCTTGAGGCATTATCGTCTGCCCGCATACACTTAATACCTGAAATGGAAATGCATATGTGGAAATCAAGGTTCTAAACCCACAACTGCCTTAAGTAGAACAATGTGTTGAAATTTTGAATGTTGGCAGTTCCTGTTGAAAAATCATATAATTCCTATGTTGGTACCATTCCTACGGTGATAAACCAGTCGGTAACATTCGTATGTTGGTACATCTGCCTCTATCATATCAGACAACATCAGTAAAGAGCAAAACTCCTCCTCTCAAAATACTGATGAAGGCGTATTCCAAAACATACAATATCTGTTGCAGAAAATGCGGGAGCTACGCTTCGTGGCTTTACTTCACATGATAAATAACAGATGGCAAGACAATACTGAAAATGACAAAAACTCTAATTTTAAATGTTTGTTGCTTAGCTTCCTCTCATTAGACCCCTCAATTGTCTTTTAATACTTTTGTCTGTATTATCCTTCATTCTAAAACTTACTTGTATACTTATTTTATTTCAAGATTCAGGGAGCAATATCTGCTATCTCGAGAAAATAAAGAACGTGCCAAAATTCCACGGCCAGACCACGAAACCGTTCGTTATAATCAACACGGAGTATGGAAATATGGGGTGTGACGGCAAAATCGATTTTCTACGTACAGGTTGGGATAAGGAATTAGATGAAGCGACCCTAAATCCAAATAGCCATGTGTAAGTAGAACAAAGCAAAATGTTTGTGCGGAACATTTTACGAACCTATTTTTTTGTATTTTAAGACATACTGGAGAAGAAAATCGAAAGTTTCTGCAAATACATATCTAATTAATGAATTTTCTCCCTCACTCGTGATAGGTGGCAAGAGCATAGTTGTAAGTGTTCACTCCTTTGAACGCTTCTACTCCAAACACGGTGAGCCTAGATTTCCCTCACTTTCCACGACAATCCCACACCTCTCCTTCCAAATTCCTTCATTCAATTATTGCGGGAAAGCAAATCTTATGACCTCAACTCCAGCATATTAAAGTTCCTCGTAATATTCATTTACTTGAAGTTCCACCACACAAAAAAGACGCGGGCAGAAGAGAAAGCAATCCCTCAAGGGATCGTAAGGTTGTTCTGCCGACACAGAATTAAATATTTTAAAGGTCTTAAATTTTGTGCATGGGTACAATAATACATCCTCATATGAATTCTAGCTTTTAAAACACACTTTCCCGACCATTCAAGAAATATACATACCAGGCATTCTGAAGAGATATTTGACTTTTTGCAATATCTTGTTCACGCATTTAGATTCGGATGTTTGCCCGCCATTGTCTTCGACGTCATGAAGATTTCTCGGTAACACTGCACTTACTACTAGCGGCACTCTACGTTCCATGACGAGAGCTACTATAATCTAGGACAATATAATTAATTTTTACAAATATTAAAATTATTAACAAAAATATTTCCTTTTCTTTTGTGAACAATTTGCCATATATGACAAAATTGTTTACTAATGACTCTCTCTCTCTCTCTCTTATATTATATTATATGCTACTTTTGCTTGTCCAGAGGAAGAATACTGAATATGACCGCTATGCGATCGAAAGTCGACTCTATGAATAAACAAATGGTTGGAGAGACAACTCAACTTAATTTAATTTTTAAATACGCCAATAATGAATCACCTATTCCATATATAACATACGATTCTTTTACACAACGAAGAATACTCCTTTAAAACAAACCTCAATACACCAATGACTCATTAAATTAAGCACAAAATTGTCTAGTAATTTAATTGTCAAATATCTTTCCTTGGAATTCAAGTTCGTGAAAATCTATTTTCCCTTAACCACTGATAATATTTCTTACATCACAACCTTCTCAAAAAATACTCAATGAATATCTCACAATTAACTTTGTTCTTTGCTACATTTTAACTCCTTTCCATACTAAAACTTCCTCCCTCACGGAGATTTAACATACAATACTATAAATGAATTTTTTAACATTTATTTTTAAAAAAAAAAAAACTCACTCCAAAGAAATATTCAATTTAACACAAAACAAATAATTACATCAAGTTAAATTACACAACATTTGAATTCTTTTAGCATTAATACACAAACTGTTAGAGAACAATATTTACATATTTAAATAAGAATGCTCTACAAATTCAGTAAATACTAGAGTTATCTTATCATACATTACATCGTACGTATTATTAAATCATTTTAAATACCTCAGTCTGCCTTGGAATATACTTCGTAAGCTGGGCTGTTCTCCGTCCTTTCCTTTTCAAACACAGTAAGATGTGTTTCAAGTCGCTAGATTTCCGACCACCGAATGGGACCCTCGTGTAGGCTCACGATACTTCAACACCTCACATTTACTTGTGCAGCTCGAATTTTCGTCCTCGTAATGTTCGTAAATGTCATTGCGGATTCTCACCGTTGTACAAGCGTTCGTCCTAGGCTTATGGAACACATACAATTCCAGTTGCGAGTTAATATTAATAGTTCCAGACGCAAATTATTTCCGCAGCTGCTTTATACTTGTTATCGATCACGTGGTTTGAGATATAACAGTTCTTTCATACACTCGATCATTTCTATTTCTCGACAAATTCTCCGAAAGTGAATAAAATCGGATGATCACAAAACGTAGTGTTATTTCTCACGACCTCACGACGAAGTATTGTATCGAACTTCACAGAAACCGAGTCTTATGTGGAACGCATACTCAAACTACGTTCTCACGATTTCAACAACCAAGTGCTCGCGATCTCTAAGCAATATACATATCAACAATAAAGATAAATAGACTTTTCAATGATTTGATTGACATTACCCGGCAGAATGACCTTAAGGATTTTCATCGACGGTTAGGTCACATTATGAGATAACACCTGTGCCATGGAAGACAAAATGCCACGTAGAAGATGAGTTCAAGCAAGCAAGAAATGCATACTAATTTTACTAGAGCTCTAAAGTAAAAGTATATCTCTCTATACGTACTACACAGACTTCTTCAATACGAATGGACGTCCAAATATCTCTTAAACGAATAAACATCTAGTTTTCACTATGGTAAGTCGTGACATGTTACTAATTTTTTGACATTTTCAAATGATTTGTAGGTTTCTTAGCTGCAAAGTTAATGACACTTTTTTAAATATTTCATGCAACTACGTATACTTTTCAACGCTACATTAAATCTCAAGAAAAGACAAAGAAAATATTGAACGTGTATTGAAATTGAACGAACAACAACAGCGTAACAGCATAGCGAATTCTTTTTAACAGTACTGATTGCAATGGATGTGAAATAGAATAACAAATTTTATATCGTTGTATCCGTCATTTATTGGGCTTTATTCGAAGTACTGCTGAAAAAATACAAAAAAATGTTGTCGCGGTGCCTCCTCTTCAGCTCTGGGATCTGATCCCCGAAGGGGGTAGGAAAACGTAAACTCCACATTCAAAGAGCTTATTTTCCTTTCAACAACTATTTAGTATCCAAACATTATATGAAACTTCAATATTTATCATCCATTAAACCATCTGAATATAAATCTACAGATCTTGCTACTATCTCATCATCTCTCCTCCATTACCGGCGATACCACTTATTGAATACTTTTCATCCCCTTCTATTTATTAACTACCATTTCCCATTCTACAATTAACATTCTCACCAAACCCATTTCATCGACTCCTATTCCACTTTACTCACCCCCTAGCTTAGCACATCTCTACATAATTAACTGTACCCACTTTCCTTCAAATCAAAATTTATTTATTCCAACAACCTAAGACGTTATGCATTGTTCACTCTCCTAATATGCCATCTTCATCATGGGTCGGTTTTCTTGGTTGCTGCGCACTTCTACCACAAAACCCTCGATCTGTCCTCTACGTCCGTCCACACGCGCACCAGATCATCATGTTCTCTCTTCCTTCCGCCATTCATTAGCGTGACACTCATCCACGCACCCCACCCCACCTCGGACCACACCCCCCTTCACACTCCAGCTTACATCCGCCCGATCACTCAGAAGCTTCCCTTAGCAACAGCTATCTCGCATTTGGAGACACAGCGTACTCGATGGAAAATTCCTCCCGCTGAACTAGCGGTTCCCACGTTCTCTCTGTAGTCCGGATGCTAGCTAGTGTAGTCAGCACTGCTTAGTCGACCAAGTACTTCCATCGTGGTTATTAAATCTTTTATCATTAATCCAATTGTCTATAGGTCTATTTTTATGTAACCTTTGAAATGAACTTTTGTTCCGAAATCCCCCTTCGCGTCAATTTCATGATCTGAACATTTCATTTGATCAGCCTCATGACACGAGTTATATTAGTGAACATCGTTTCCATCCTGTTAAGTAAACTTTTGAGATATTTTTTCTATGTGAATCATCTATATTATAATGTTTAAATTATATCTCCCACTAGGGACGATTATGTTACCCTTCATTCACTTACATTCCCCAAGGAGGATTTATTTTTATTCGGAATATTAAACTTTATTGTCAAAGAAGCAGTTACAAACTGCGTATGACCACGTGGAGGACAATAAACTTATTTACTTTTCGGAAGCAAGCAAGGGACCATCCCATCAATTCCGATCAAGGACACTAAGGTAGACGCAGATTTAAAATTTCGGCACACTCCTGACAATAAAAATAGTTCAGCGCGTGTTATAATATTAATATAATGCCAAAATTTGTATTTAATAAATCATATCGTTTCATAAGTACGTACTATTATCAAACTATAGACTATTTGGAAAGTATTTGTTACGGCACACCACAAACCCAGATGCGATGTGGGTATGTTTTGGGTAGAAGCGGGATTCGACCACTTTAAGGTAGAGTTCGCTGCCACCAGCTTGGTTTCCCCAAGCAATCAAACACACGTGTAATAACAATAAAATATTCCTTTAATACAAGTTAAATTGAAATCTGCGTATTTACAAATTTGAACGAACTCTCAAATCATAAATACAAGTTTGAATTTGTTATTACAGAGTTATTGCTATCTGAAAGCAAAAATTACACACAGATATAAATACTGGTGTTATAAATTAACTCGGAAATCAACCCAGATTATCCGAATCTCAAAAATTTACAAGTTGCTATCCCGAAATAACTAACTGTTCCAAGTTACGTCATTCGCGTATAATAGCAATGTAATTGAATTACCGCAGCAATTCTCAGTGGTCTGACGACCAACACTAACCAGGTCACATCTCAAAACCTGGGTACTTCCATACACTCCGCAGAGTCTCAAGTCTGAAAGTCTTTGAGGATCTTCAATCCTCCCAATATATACAGAAGCGGAGGTCACGTGATCACACCCTCGCTACCACGCTGAGCACTCTACATTATCTTGGTCACCCCTCAGCTTCTGAGAACACTGCGTCTTCACCGATGTGCCAGCGTCCTTCTCGGGCTGACCATTATTTTTGCATCCGCTGGAAATACTCCATTCACTCTGGCCACGCGCTTCTGCAACATTCTTCTGAGGGCATTCCTACTCAATTTTCAGAAGTAGATGGAAACGGTTCAGCACCTACACAATGAAGGGGAGGCTTAGTGGCGGAAACTTTTCCTTATTTGGTGGCTACTGGTCCGACCCTTAATCTCCTTAGGAATTTCCGGCTAGCAAAATGCTTGAAAATGTTAATATTTCAAAAATCGATAGACTGCACTGGTCCTGATGTTACAATATTGTTGAAAAATCGTAACTATACAATAACACTAAGTTCGAGATTTATTATATCAATAGATGCCACCGCTAGGCACGAGACTAGCGAGTTCTTATTTAAAAAAATTCGCCTCTACCCGAAGGAAAATCGGAGAGAAACCCGGGTCAGGATGGGGCAACAGAATTAATGAACACAACCGTGCCAAGGTTGAGTACATATAAAACAAAAGTTATATGAATAATAAGACACAATACAAGCATGCAAGAAAATAGTTTTAAAATTGTTATAAGATATTTTAAAAGTACTACAGCAAGAGTGTGATAAAGTACAAGACGACTTTATTTAAATAAATAAATAAATTCTTTTACGTTGAAGAAACAATGGTGCAGTAGGTAATTTTAACCACGAATTTGAAGAGATTCGATTTAATAATATGTTATATATTTTGGGGGAAGAAATTATATAGAACGATTCCCGAATGATATGGACCTTTTTGACAAAGATATTCTAGGTCGATGAATATTATTCCTATTGCGAATGTTGTGTTTGAGAACAAGACAGTTTCGTACAAAGCAAGGGTGTCTCTTTAGTAATTCGGTCTTAACAAACAGGAGAGTTTCATAAATATTAATGCAGGGAAGTGCTAAAACATTTAATTGCTTATATAAATATTTACAATAGTTTCAGGGATGAGGTTTACAAATTATCAGAACAATCTTGTTTTGAATTCTGAAAGTTTGGACGCTCTGAATTGCCCCAGAAGATAATGCTGTATCGTAAATGGGAGTAAACATTTGCAAAATATACCCAACGGGAAATATGTGGATTAACAATATTAACTAAGATACGTAATGCAAAATACAATTTATTTACTTTGGAATTAAGATAGTCAACGTAACAATTCCATTTGAGATTGTTTTGAATGTGGAGACCTAAAAACTTTGTATTGGCAACAGTATTTAGTTTTGTTCCGTTTAACGAAAGAGAAATTTGGGGAAAGATTTTATGATACTACTGTGAAATGAAATAGTCACTGTTTTGTCAATGTTTACAATGAGGCGATTTGCATGGAACCAAGCAGAGGGGTTAGACAAAACGTTTTGAGCGTTGGTGTTTTACGTAGTAAATTAGTGTCATCAGTAAAAAGAATCATTTTGCAATCTGACGTGGAAGATAACATGTCGTTCACATACAACAAAGAGTATAGAGCCGAGAATCATCCCTTGGGGAACTCCGCGAGTAAGTGGCTTTGTTTCTGAAAGGTAATGATGAAGTACTTTATTTTAGTATATGATTTTTCGATCTGTTGATGTCCATCTTTTAAATAAGAATTTAGCCATTGATGTGGAAGTCCACGAATGCCTAAAGAATGCAATTTTGAAAGGAGAATTGCGGGATAGATGACATCGAATGGTTTGGATAAGTCAAAGAAAACGCCATGAGGATTTTCTCAACGGTCAAGAGATAGATGTAGGAACAACGTTTAAAAAAGAAAATATGGCGCTTGCTGTGGAACAGGATTTCCGAAAACCGTGTTGATCGTCAGAGAGAATGTTATTTTTTGATAGATAATCTATAATAGATAGATAAGCTTATAGAACAATTTTTCAAGGATTTTTTAGAAAGTGGGTAGTAGAGAAATTGGTCGAAAATTTTCATTATTGTGTTTGTTTCCTTTCTTGTGTAAAGGTTTCACTTTAGCTCCCTTAAATATGTTAAGAAACACCCCTTCTGATAAAGGACTATTAAAAATATTTATGAGTGGATTTAATATAACGTGGGCTGGAAATTAAACAATAAATTCGGGTATATCATCAACGCCTGATGGAAAATTATTTTTAATGAACTGATGATTCTCATGATTCCACTGGCGTTAATTCGGAAGTGAACATAGAATGGGGCATTTGGGTGAATATATTTGGAGGATATTGGTTTTGAGATATTAAAATAGTTATTTTACCTACTTCTGAGAATAAGAATTGAACAAATCAGCTATGTCCTGTGAAATTGATACGATTTTGCCATCGTTTAGTAGGGAAATGTTTTCTTCGCGATTTTCAGGTGACGTGTAATATTTAATACTCTTTCACGCGGTTTTGGTCCGGTTTTTCGATTTTAGTATCTGCCCGTCATTTTCCATAACTCATAATTAATTTTTTGTCTGGGATATAGAATTTTTGTTTCCTGAGAAGACAAAAAATAGCTTCCGAACGAGAAGATAATATTGATTTTCGTCACAGTGAGACTTTTCCGTTTGTTTATCTCGTTTTTACCTTAATCACTCCGCCACATTTGAGAAATGATTGATATTTGTCTCGATTATCATGGTCTTAGTTGAGAAAATAAATAGAATGATTTGTGATATTATCTTTAATTACAATGCTCCCAAGTTGTTCCTCGCAAATAACATCAATTCGACCTAAAAACAAGTCTCTACGAAACTCGATGCGGAAGCAAATATTGTTTTTAATTCTTTGATTTACAATTAATTAGCTTCAAAATCAAACTGGCCAGACTTCACTCTTGGGGAGGGGGGTTCACTGAGCCTCCTCTGGTGAGGTTAGCATCACGATCTGACAGAGCTCATTTTGTTGTAGAAAAATGATTCCAAACAGTAACCATTTTCAAGGATCTATATGGAAGTTGACATGAGTTTAATCATCTTCGTATAAAATAAAAGGACAAATTGCTCTGACAGTATGCGCAGGACGTCCTACCTCTATAGACGCTAGCGTTCGTGTACACCCATTCCACAAAAGAGCCACATTCCAGAACAAAATTGCGCGTCCTTGAAACATAGCCACCTCCCGAATGTACCTTCAAGCTCTGATGACTTTGCGATGACAAACTGCATTTGCTGAGTTGGTGATTTTAGGAGTAACAGGACTTTGAGGATGGTTCGTTTTTCAATCGTCACAGCTATATGAACTGGTACAGTAATGTCTAAACCTACAATTTTTTTCTGGTCCCACCGGAAATTGAACCCGTGATGACTGGGTGATGAGCAATAGACGCTAACTCCAGAGCAACCACAATGGCTACTTTTCTACATGGAGCGATAGGAGGTAAGAGTTGTGTGGTAGGCTATTGTTAGTAGGTGGGCCAGTTAGCTGTGTTTACCAACAATTTGGACCACGTGGAGAGGTTAGTAGGAGTAGTTAGTAATAGAATTATTGATACTGGGAGCAGTAGGAGGCGGATAGAAGGAGGGTTGGCTTTTCAGATGCCACAGCTATATGAACTTTGACTTTCATGTGAAAAGCTACAAATTTTTCTTTCGCACCTTTCCGATTGAGAATGCACTGACTGATATGGAACGTACGAGTATGTGCCCACTGCTACCACCTACACTGAAGGAAATGCGTGCACAGGTGCAAGTGGTTGTCACTGGATATCTTTCCGGACTCCGCGCCGTGATAATGTCACACATGCGTTCGCCAACATGGTGGCACGATGCCATATCAAAAAGACCCCTGTTTGGTTGTGAATCTCAGTAAAGATTGTTCCTAGAAATGTAAAAATTTGATCAATTTGTATGTTTCGTGGTCTGTGATCCATAATGTTTGCAATCCACCACGTGCATCCACGATCTTTGTGGATCTACAATAACTTCTAGAAACTTATTACTGAAAAATAGTTTTTCTATATTTTTTACGTTTAAATTGATATTACTTATCAAAAAAGCTAAAGAGAACCATGGAAAAATTCTACATCAGTTCTACATTCCATTAGAATAGTATTTTACTCTAACAGTTTGTAGAAAATGATTGTAGTAGTCGAAAAAAATATTTTTGAAAAGTAAGTAAAATATTAATATATAATATTAAAGCTGTCGGAAATGTGACTTGCTATTAACCATAAGAATAAAAACCATTACAATATGTTTTTGACCCACAGACAGAGGTCATAACAATGGCGAACTCGAAACCGCATGGGGCTACGTCACTACTCTTATTCCTCTATCCCCTTTGTGACACATCAAATGTTTTTGTTACGGTTTCCGTCGTATAATTAATTGAGAAGACATAATCACTTTATATAAGAACACATGAAAATTTGAAACGTTATTACAGAAGTATTAGTACCACAAGGGTCAAAACGTTTTTATGTTTCTTGATAGCTTTTTCTTTTAATGAAAACAATGTGATCTTATGTAAATTGGTTATGCGGTATTTAAATTATAGACAATCATTTTTCACTCAACTTCACTTTATTAACATTTATTTATTGTACAGTTTTTTATTTATTAAAAAAGTGAAGTTAAGTGAAAAATGGTTGTTTATAATTTATATACCGCTTAAACAATTTACATAATTCAGCAAGAAGACAATCAGTAAATAGACATTTCAAATTGAACAATGTGATCTACCTATTCTACCGGATTGTTTTTCATGCTTCAAAATACTGCTTCCGCAATATTTAGCGGAAAATGAGTTTGCAGAAACTTTCGACAGGATCTTAGTGTATGATTCTTCTGCTATTCAAGTGCCGTAAATGAAAAGATACGAATAGATGCGAACTGTGACTGTCATGAAACGCTTTGTAGAAGAACTTTTATGTTTTGATTCGATTAACCCGTGTTCCAGAGAGGAAACTGTACACCGCATTACTATTTACATAAATGACTTCAATAACCCTATCTCGTTTTTATGGTGCATTATGGTATAGTGTATGAGAAAGTTCCATTCTCTACAGACTGGAGAAGATGATATCCACCTTATATCTGGGAGAACTCGTGCGACGTGTCCTCGTCACAGCTATTGAGAGAAACTTAATATTGAGGGGCAAAATGTCTGGCCAAATCAGTGCCATTGGCGGATTCGACACCACGTATCTCGTTGATATATCCAAGTAAGCCGTTTCATTTTACCATCCCAAAGGTTTTTCTGGTCGTAAATATAGTCTCTTTTACTCATCTAGGAGCTTACATTCGTATCTAATCGTCTGAACTTCAATCTTGTCAGTTCAGATTGTATTCAGGATTTCTTAAAATGTTTATGAGTAAGATAAAGAATATTAACAGCAAGAAAAGGTTAAATAGCGTCTCTCACCAGTTTTTCCGGTCGGATAGTACAACTCGGATAAATTATCCGTCCGGTAACGGAAGATAGTCTTTCATCGCACTCTATCCAATGTATTACTTTACAAACTTTAATCGGATGACAGCTTAGCGATTAAGTGTCATCAGGGCGAGTATGCTCCAAATATGGACACCACGGTGGTTGCCAATAACCTTATTTCCATGATTGCATTACGTACTAAAAATTGTTAACTCACTTTTTCCTGAAAAAAAAACGATGTTATTTTCAAACTGATTCCTGTGTGATAAATATGTAATCACAAAAGAGACATGATAATTAAAAAACTAAAATTCAAAGGTTTGCGAAATGTTTTTCCGTTACGGCAACGACAATGAGATTCTTTTTCTTAATATTATTTTTTAATAAAGTTTTCTTGAACTTCATCCATTTCCAATCTGCTCTTCATCGAGTCACAAGCTTCGGTCTTGCTATGTTTTGTGTGATATCATATTTTTCTCAACTGTCCTACGCACTGTATCGAAAATTCTCGAAAAAATTGGCAACTTTGTACCATTTGCTACTGTGAGCGCCCTATCTGACGGGTGGTGAAGACATAATCACTTTATATAAGCCCACCGACTGGTTAAACTCTCACAACATAACTCCCACTTTCATCCGGCAGGTACAAGGCAGCCTGAAAGCTATGGTTAATATGGTGAGATGATAGCTCTTGTACGAAAATGACTTCACCTACATTGCCCTTCGTTGTGCTTCGCTTATCGGTGGGGGAAATCTGGATGATACGCACCGAATTAGTAGATCCTTCGTTCTGAATGACAAATGTTTTCAGAGAACTGTTTATTTTCATCCTCTTTAACCCCCGCGCTCATACTTTCGGCACAGCAGCCAGAGCGGGAGTTATGTTATGCGAAAATTTAACATTTTTCCGCATGAAATCCTCTGCACCTTCTGAAAGCTTGTGCTGAGCTCGTTCCCGCGGTCAAGGGACTCGGTACACAAGAGCTTATTTCTCATTTGGGTATAACCAGCGCAACGTAACTCCCACCACGGCAGCCAAACCGAAAGTGGGGCGCGGAGGTGAAGCCGTTTTCGAGGAAAATGCTACCATCCCACCCCGTTACGCGACCCAGCCATAGATTGCAGCCTGACTAGTAACTGCCGGGTTATGGTGCACGGCTTGTAGGGTCGATCACGTAGCCGAGTTTCTTCTTGCCGATCTTTTCCTTATCGCTGCACAATATGTGACTTAACTTATGCGAAGGGGGAAAGCGGAGTGGAGGGCTGTTTTGAAACGTGTGTTCTGAGTTTACGTCTGCTGCAGGGAATTTTGGAATAATAGTTTCGTTTTCGAATATTTCTCCCACAAATGGAAAAGTAAATAAGTGCAGAGGTTTTAGAAAACTTCAACTCTTTTCTAGAAAAGTAGATTTTAAACGTGAATTCCATCGCCGAGTAAACAGATTGAATTGAGTCCCTCATTAATTCGGTGACGGTCAGTGTTTCGTAATTTATTAGAGAAATATTTACATCATGGGTTTAGAGTTTATATTCAGTAAGAAGATACATTCTTATGCGGCGAAATAGTCCATAAATACTATGTGTCATGAAATTGCTTCAATGTACTTGTTCATTAAAAAGTTATGACTAATCAGGCTATGTGTCCACAACTAGAAATGTATGAACTCTCTAACGGGAAACGTTATAACAATACTATTTTTTTAGCATATATAGTAATTATTGATAGGAGATTCATAAAATTATAGCCCTCTCTCAATAATTATTATACATGACGGGAAAAGGGGACGAATAACGAAGAATGCATCTATATTGAGATATATACGATTATGTATTTAAATTATAGTTATCTGAAATTCAAATAACATGTATCGAATATATATATATAGCGTTTTACAAAGATCAGCTTTCGTTACGAACTTGAATTATATTAAAATGAGTGACATATTTTGTGGTCTAACCTTAATCAAATCTGAAAATTGTTTTTAATAATTTAACTATATTCCCCTTCAAAATTTGTTTATATTCCTCTGTAAGCGACGCATTACTCTCTTTGAAAGTTTGTCGCTTACAACATCTAAAGTGTTCACTATTTCCCGACGAATCAATGTCATGGACTTGTCCATTAGATCAGCACAAGCTTTCCGCTTCACAGAGTTTATGATGTTTCGTTGCCATCAAGACCACCGTGATTGTGGTCACCTACACTTCTAAGACGAATAGTATCCGTGTCATCAGAATGCAGATACGCTTCTTGTTCTTACTGAGCGTTGCCACTTCAGTCCCTCTTGCGCCCTCTTATGTTTGGAATACTTCATTCATTTAAGATGACGACGATTCAATCCCCTCTGACTCAGTATAGAGAACATCTTGTTAGCTTAGCGTGAAACATCAACGGATAACCAACGAATGAAGCGCTCAATATACATATGCAGTATTATTATAATTATCACTAAAAGAGAAGTTCATCTCCAACCGAGCCAATACTTATTTGGGCACGACGATTATTTCAGAAAGAAAAAAGGTAAGCGGGAGGAAGGAACGGGAAATATCTCACCGCTACTAACCTCTGGGACGAGCTCGATTCACAGAAAAGGGTCAGGACTTACCGCGGAGATGAGATCGACCGTTCCCGACTCAGTCGGGAAAACATCTCGCTCCTTCACCTCTATAATATAAGAAGCGGTCTATATAAGAAAACAGGACGATACACTATAACCTGGTCTTTCTATTACTAATTGATAAATTGACCTGTTCAGGGTCCATCACCGAGAGCTCATACTTGCTCGTTAGAGCAGGAGGATTGTTTAAGAAAGGATAAGCTAAGTAGGAAGAGACAAGAAAAATCTGAATCAAATATTAGAAAGTTCAAACACTTTTAATTGTAATATGTACCCAAATATAACAAAAAATGTAGTTTTTTATAACATTTCCGTAGGCAGATCAAACATTTTGAATTGAGAACGCTTAGCGTGATTCGTTGTAACCTTCAAACGTACAAGAGGAAAATTATACTGATTTCATAACAAATTGTAGATATTGGCTATTTGGCCGAAGGCGAAGTTAACTTCCCATTGAATATAAACACATTAATCATACGGTGTCAATCTTTCACTGACAAATTATGTGAGTCGTTGAGATAATTAAGTGCTAAATTAATTCAATTGTCTTCTCAAGGAGAGAATTCGCGTTTATAATGTGACTTTCTCGAAAATATTTGAAGTTCACTAAAATGATTTGCTTTTCTATTCTTGGGCTATTCTATGCTTTTCTTTAGTTAAAATATTTGAAACTGAAATTATTCCCTCCCGCGGGTTAAAACTGAGAATATTCATTTCAAAATGAGCCCTCCTCTCCGCTCCTTTACTTCCCGACAAACAAGTTATGTCAAATGAGGAGTGCGGTTTTGTAAACCTGTACCCTTTGACCGCGGGGACGATTTTATTCAAACCAAAAGGAGTTGGGTTGTACTCAACCGCTTTCGTCCGTAAGCTCTGTAGGAAAGAAGGGAATTCGTAGAAAATTCTGCCAAATAAGGCTGTGGTCAATAGTGAGCATTGTTTCGTTATAAATTGTCAATGCATGTTGGTTATCTGTCCGTCGTTGTTTTCTCTTAATTTTTTTTTCTTTAGGAGAGAGGGGGAGTTATCTAACGACCATAAATCGTTAGAGGATTTATTAAAATAAGTACAAACAAAATTGCAGCGAAAACCGGTTTAATTAGAACATAAAACCCAGGGAGAAATAAAATTCAAACTTAGCGTCAAGTGGGAGCGCGTTCTTCCTTGCGCGATGCGTAGATAAGAGTTTCAGAAGTCAAATATCAATGTTGAAGACAATGTGAACTCACCCTTTGGGAGTTAGCCGCGCATAACTTTTGGTTAACAATTGATTGGCTATTGTCATAACGCGTGATTTTAGATAGCACTGGGAGTGGGGAGATGCGTGGAGTGAAGGAGGATATTCCCCAAATATCGGTCTCACCGTGGAAAAAAACCGTCGGGAGAGACGGTTCGTCTTCGTCTTCAGCTCTCACTAGTAAAAAACCGTCCGAGGGAGACGGTTCTTTTTGTCTTGATCATTCTATTCAGGAGCGTCCGAGATAGGCGGAATTGTTCAGAGACGAAGTAAAATTCTCCGAAGCAGATTGAGAATACGTTGGAAAGATATTTTTACGAGTACGTAATATTTTGATTCACGTATAAGCGCTCCAAGTGAAGCACCAAATGTCCAGTTATAGAACACGAAAGTTAACTCGCGACGTGAAGTAGAAACGAAAGTACGCTGTAGAATACGAGAATTTGCCGCGGGCTAGAAGCCGCCAACCGTAGGGCCGTACGGTAGACCGACAAGCTGCGTGGTCAAGGTAAGGAGGGGCGCGCCCGGCTAAGGAGGGACGGACAGTACGGAGGGGTCAGCTACGATCGGCAACGAAGTCGCCGATTTCGAAGGAGCTAATTCTACACACGATTTCGACGAAGA
Organism: Laupala kohalensis; assembly: GCA_002313205.1. NCBI lineage: Eukaryota > Metazoa > Arthropoda > Insecta > Orthoptera > Trigonidiidae > Laupala > Laupala kohalensis. The sequence continues at coordinate 124,127 of NNCF01131345.1, read as the reverse complement.
TCAATGGGTTGTGAGTATATGTCTCTGAGAGACGAAAACTTAATTGATGTGGCTTCAAATGATAGGGACTTGCAATGTTTGTAATTCGATTGTCTCAATATTTTTTTTGTTTTAAAACAGTTACTTTTAAGTAGTAATATACATTTTTAATTTACACTTTAAATAAGGCCAACTGTAGACATTCTTTTATCTATGTTCGAAAATTGTTAACATCATATAATTTTGATAATTGAAAGCGAACTGTACAGACAAAATTACCCAATTTTTGAAACTTCCCTACTCGACAAGTTTCTTTTAGATTTGTAGGAAGTCATGTTTACCTCGTTTCAAATACACGGACAATCAAAAACACAACACAGTGCAAATTCACAATATGACACAAAGATTCACAATGACTTCACAAAAATAGTACAACATAGAACTCAAATTGAGGAACAAATATTTCAAATATTTGAAATGTAAAGCTTTAAAATGTAGATGTGAAAATGCGCATTTCTCTTTTTAACTAAAACCACGACAAAATTTTTGACAATTACACAACGAAAATCTGAAAAGACTAAAATACAAACAGAAGAATACACGAAGAAGTCAAAAATAGTAAAACACGAAAATAAGAAAGTTTCAGAAAAACGAACTCTACTAAAAAGGACGAGAAAAGTTTTTTATATAGAGGTGAGGAAGCACTAGAACAAATACTCATTGATATTATAACTCAGTGTTTCAATAATTAATATGAACATTGATATAATTAATAATCAGTCCGTAGAAATTCAAGGAAACTATATTCAAGGGAAGCACCGCGAAAGAAATCACCGGCTGTCTTCCTCGCTTTTCTCAATGTACCCATCTATTAACACTTGTGACTTTCAGCAGGCGACAAGGTGGCGCAGGAAACAGCGGAGATCTCCGCTCCGCGCCCGCTAGATGTGTCTTTGCCCATAAGATAACACAGGTCGGCGGAAATAGCACTCCACTGATGCAGATGTGACTTTAGCTTTCTGTGTCATTGCAGTGCTGGGCAGGAGGGGTAATGCTGGTGATAGGCAGCGGGGGAGGCGAGGCGACACCAATACCGTCTCGCGCGTATTATTGCATTCCCGGAGGGGACTACATAGTAACTATTTCTCGAAAATATACAAAATAATAGCAATAATAACAATGTTACCTAAAGGTTCCAGGGTCCCAACACACACTCGTAAAATGTTAAACCTAGAAATATACTCAGGTGTGGGAGAAGTAACAGTTTCCTATTTAAATCATTTGAATAATGTTTTCAGTTAATACATAATGCGCAGAAGAAATAAACATAAAATGTTGGAAAAACTGTAATTCAAATACGGAAAAGTAAGTCACGCGAAATTTGTAGAAAAAGAATGTGTCCCTAGAAACCATAGAAATCATTTTTGATATTTTATAGGATTTTTCACCTATAAGAAAACTTTCTGCGAAAATATATTTATCACCAATGTCCGATGTGTATTCCTAGCTCATTACATGAGAACACGTTTATCAGATGACAAATACCCTGAACATTGATTTTCCATGAAAAGTTTCAGCGAGTAAAGATGAAAAACACCAAACATAATGTATAAAACAGCAAATTCTAGGGAAAATTTTGTCACTAAATTTCAGTGATATGACATTCTTCGCTATGCTATCTTGTAGAGACATGTTCTGAGTAAGAAATATCCAAAAGAGGATGATAGCTGAATAATAAAACCGTAGATATTAGCTGCAAAATGTAGAAATAGGTCTGATATGAAGTTTTTGAGCCAATCGTGCACCCCCTAATATTATTTAAAAATTACACTTCGTCCCAAAATGTTATCTTTGTAATGTTACCTTAATTTTTACAATTAATGTTATTGCAATAATATAGGGATATTTATGAAAAGTACTTAAAAAAATAAAACCTAGCGATAAAGTGCGCGTATAATCTCTTGGTGCCCAGGAATTTGAATCAAAATCGCACAACACGCAACGTGTTGGTGCAATTGGGGTACTCGATGCCGTGGACGCAAGATTGCATCGACTTACAGTATGTGTGCGATGTGGTTTGGCAACGAGCTGCAAATCTTGCAGCTGCTAACATTGCTGCCCTCGCTAACCACATCAACGTTCCAGAGATAACCATCGCCGTCGATGGTGCTTTCTTCAGAGCGCACTTCGATTTTGCAGAGTACCTCGAGTCGAAAGTGAAGAACCTCGTCAAACCTGGTATAGAGGTTAGTTACCTAGAAAATTGCTCAAATTATTGGAATACATACATTCCAATAATTATACATACATATGTATTTACATATACATATTTTTATTAGTATATACATATGTATTTTTTAAAAATTTCTATTTAACTTCTCGTGCATAGTTAGTTTCGAGTGCTGAAATCGTTCATTTTCAGCCCGTTTATAAACGAATAAATTGGACTGATATATGAATAATATGACAGCATTAAAGAGAAACAATTATCCTCTTCTCAATTAGAGAGAATACACATATCCTGATCTCATCTGCTTCTTCCGTGTCATTTGTTAACACTGTGTTCTTCAAAGTCTCAGCCTGACAGTCTTATTTTCATCGTAAACGGTTATACTTGACTGCTTCTAGAGACGGACGAGCTGAACGATGGCGAAAGCGGCTTCACTCCCAAAACGTGAGTTCGATCTCATCCGTTCCAGACAAACCTGACATCGGTCCCCTCTGCTTCCCCAGCTTGCCTTCTCCTTCTGGAATATTCCACTAGTGCCGGGTTGTATGAACCTTCGATATTACTCCCCGACAAAGTGAAGTTGATTCAAAAATTATGTTTTAAAGATAACGTTTTTTTTTCAGTGCAAAGGTAATACGTAACCTGATGCCATTACAGAACGGAGAAAAGTTAGGGATGAGAAGAGAAGAGTACTTACAATAAGTGATTAAAATTTTCCAAAAAATTAATTGAATTGGAAAATAAAAAGAATTGCCTTTCGTATTTCCCACTCAAAACAAAAGACTTTCTTATTACATGAATCTTACATATTAACACTTAAATTCTCATGTTGCATATTATCAAGGAAACATATAAACACAATAGTAAGCTTTCCAGTTCTCATATAATAATTTTATCCAAAATATTTTAATGATAAATTTACTTCTGGTGATCTCCCTCAGATATAATAAATATTCATTTCAGGTGGTAGCATTTACCTGAATCCCAGCATGAAATAAACAAACACGATGGAACTTTACTCGTGTGTGCACAACAAATCATGCGAAACACTAGAATATTTACGACATATTCCTCGTAAGTCTAGAAAGTGACTGATTGTAAAACATTTTGCTATTATTTTGTGAGTGCTAGTAAGATCATATTGGTGAGAAAATAAATTTGGTAAGAATGTGAAATTCTTTACTGTAACACTATGCATGCAGGCGCGGATACAAGGGGACGGTCAAGGGGGCCATGACCCCGTTAAACTCCTACAGAATGAGTTTCTAGTCGCGGAAAAGTGTTTATGATTTTCAAAGACGTTGCCGTATTTGAACGATTTTTAATCAGTAATTAGTGCTGCAGTATATTTGTAGAAATGATTTAGCAACGCACAACGTGCCTTGATTGTGAGAGTGGGTGTCGATGTGCATGACAGATGATACGCTACGTTCGTGGGAAGAGAGTCGTCTTCGGAAATCCGTGAGTTATGAACAGCGGTCCATAAGTTATAAATGGCGGGCTGGTGAGGCGGGTTCGAGTAGACGTTATTGAGCGATCCGTCGCTGTCGAGGAAGGACGTACGAGGTTTCCTCCTTGTTCAACCATGACTGGGCGCGGTAAAGGCGTGTAATAATATTCATTTCACCGTGTCTAGATGTATTAGTGTTTGTGGTAAAAACAGTTAAATCCCACCAATTTATGTGTTCTCTCCTGTTCATCGCGTCATCACAGGCCGGCTCGGCCGCCATGCCACCGTATGTAACTATTCGCTCCACGCAGTAAAAATGGAGTAAGATTGCTGAGTGTGCTGTGTGTTCGTTCCGCCCGCATTGTTTCCACGCTGTGACTGCCCGCATGGCAGTATTGTAATCCACAAATATCTGAACCATCTGCGGTTTTTGAGTTATGCCGTTTTGAGTGATGTATTGTGTTGTTTGTGCTAATTGAAAAACGTATATTCCAAAACCACAGTCAGGCATGTGCTATAAACTTGTGCCGCGTGGCGGAGCACATGGCACCGTCCCGGCTCATTAACCGGAAGCACCAGGGCTGCTTGCGTTTAGGGCATTTAAATGGAAAAACACTTAATAGTTAATCGATCGCTGTTATACGAAAGCAACGGTGTTGCAAATAAGTAAGAAATGTTGCCTTTCGTGTGCCGCCAGCGCTGCGATTACCCGCGTGGTCGCCCGCGCATCGGTATATATCGCTGCCATCGGTGGAGTGAGAGGGTGACTAGGAACAATTTTGAAGACTGTGGTCGGAACTGACATATTATTTTTGTAAGACTCCCCAAAAGGCGAATATTGGTGAATTTTCTGTGACTATCATGCAGCGTCGCGCCTAAAGCGTCTTTCCGGCCTTGTGCACGGAGCCACTGCGGCCGCCGGCGGATTGTAATACAAGTGTTTGCTGCGTGAAGTCGCATCAGTTGTGCTCTGCCCCTGTTCCCCGGAACCGCGCTGTAGTGCCATGGAGTGGTACAACCTGCGCCGCACCGCACGTAGTACGCGGTTTCGCAGAGAGGAGCGCGAGGTAGTTAGTGAAAGGGCCAAGCTCCGCCAAGAGAGAGCGCGCTCGTGCCCACCGATCCCGACTCCAGCTCCTCATAGTGATGAAGCGAAGAGCCCGTCCCTATTAGCTTACAGAGAAAGCTGGTGTATAACCCCACCACCACTAAGCCCAGTCCAGCAGCTGCTGAGCCCGCTGAGAGTAAGCCCCCCTAGAATATATGTTAGAAAACGACGCAGAGAGGCAAAATTCTGACTGCCCTCCCTCAATGGTGTGTGCATCTCGGAAAGAAGAAGTCAAGATCCAAACCGCCACCGTCACCGCCGGTGTCGCCTCCTCTGAGACGGAAACCACCGNCGCATCATAATGGAAGGTGATGGCGCGCGTTAACCCGGTGCCGCGGGAGCAAGTGAAGGCCCACTTCCGGGAACCTGCGAGGCGCCGCCCCCCTCCAACCTCGAGGGACTTTACACGTCGGTGACGGACCCGGCGACAGTCCAGCACGGCCCCATCACCCCGGACGAGGTCCTGAAGTGGCTGATGATGAGAACAAACTCGACGCCCGGCGAGGATTTCCTGACGTACAGCCATCTCCGTTCTGCGGACCCTTACGGGCGGGTGCTCGCGGCACTCTTCAACTGCGTTCGCCATCACCGGCGGCTTTGAATAGGTCGCGCACCTGCCTAATATTTAAGGGCGGGGAAGAGAGCAACATGAGCGACTGGGGCCCGTTGCTCTCATGTCAACGCTCGCCAAGCTGAACGCGGGCGTCTGGGCTTCGCGGTTGGTCTGGGCTTCGCCGTGCCCAACGGGGTCTTCTCCACGGCGCAGAAGGGCTTCCGCTCATTTGATGGCGTACTAGATCACAATTTCATGCTCCAGAACTCAATTGGGCAAACCAGACGCCATGGGAAGGACATCTGCGTCGCGTTTCTGGACCTCGCAAACGTGTTCGGATCCGTGCCCCACGACGCCATCCTCGCCGCAGCTACAGCAGCTGGCACCGGAGATGCATTCCTGGAGATCGGGGACCTGTACGCCGGTAACACCACCACCATCTTAGCGGGAGACGGGGCCACGAGCCCCATACCTATGCGCCGCGGCATCCGACAGGGCTGCCCACTATCCGCCCACCTCTTCAACCTGGTGGTCGACGCAGCCCTGCGGGAAATTGAGTTTGCTCCCCCCAAAAACCATCGGTACTGGCGTACGCTGACGACATCGTCGTTCTAGCGGAAACCCCAACAGATCTCCAGTAGCGCATAAACATAGTGGCATATGTCCTCAAGAGAATCGGTATCCGTGCAAAGCCTGCAAAATGCCGCACCATCCACCTCGTTCTCGGAGGCCTTAGGAGAACGAAGTTCACGGTGGATGGACGGCCGATGGAGGCCCTGGACTTCGCACAGTCGGCGCGCTATCTGAGCAAGCCGGTGGGATACCAGCTTGCCCCAACGAGGGAGGACGTGCGGCGGGTACAACAGGCGGCTTACCTGAGAGTGGATGCGCCCCTCCACCCCTGGCAGCAACTCTCGGCCCTCAAAACCTTTCTTCTCCCCTCCTTATACTTTCCTGTGCGGATGGGTGACTTCTAAAACCCAGATGAGTCGCCTTGGTGCAACCCTTCGCCCACCTTAAACACCTTCTTAACCTCCCCCAGAGGGCAACCTCTCATTATCTTTATGGGTCGAGAGACGCAGGAGCAGTGGGCTTCCATGAGATGGCGGCGGAAACAGATATCTGGNAACAACCAGCGATCCCCACGTCCGCAGCTCTGCAGCAGCCGCCCTCACTGAGAAAGCCAGCCGCTGCCTAGCAGCAACGCACTCTTAGACGGAATTGCTGGGTGCATACCTATCTGGTGAGCAGTCACAGAGAACTCCCATTGTGGGTAGCTGGTGGTCGAGGACGAGGAAAGCGTCACGCCACCTAGGCGTCGCGTGGCGCTTCACCGAAAACGAAGGTGAGAGCCTCCCCTCCCTAATCCGCCCCAACCCTAGCGAACTCCGAAGAGTTCTCTCCGTCGCCGCTAATGAAGAGCCGACCGCCGCTGTTGTCTCCGCAGCCGACAACACTGCCACGAACGAAGTCGCTGTCACCGCCGGAGGGTCGGCCGTTCCACTGCTGCTGCCACCCTGGTCGCCGCCGTCGAGGTCCGAACTGCACCGCCCGCCGCCGTCGCCGTGGACGCGCCCGCGGAGGCGCTAGCGTTTTCGCCCGCCGCCTCCGCTGCCGGGCCTGCTGCCACGTCCACCGCCGCTGACAGCGCTGCCGCCGCGGAGATGTCTGCTCCCTCCTCCACCGCCGCCTTCGTCGCCGCCGTGGACATGGCCGTCGCCAGAGCCGCCGCCTCAAGACCGACCGCCACCTCCTTCGCCGCCGCCTTGGTCGTCGCCGCCGCCAAGGACGTGGCCGCCGCCGCCATGGGCACTTCAACAGCTGACGCCGACGCCCAACAGATCGCCCCCGAACGCTGCAACACGCAGAAACAACGGCACCTCGTCGTGAAGCACCTACGAAAGGCTCTGTCAGCAGCTCCACAACATGAAGTGGTTGCAATGTATAGACCAGGGTCGCACCGCTGAGGCACTAAGCCGGAGAAGCCACACGAGCAACCACTTCATGGAAGGGGGCAGTGAGTACAAGACGTGGCGCTTGGCGCATTGCGCGCGAGTCAAGTTGCTACGAGGGTTCCGCAACAAAGTATATAATAATGCGGATCCCTCGGCAGCGGCTTGCCGCAATGGGTGCTGTGACGAAACGGGGACGCCAATGAAGGAAACCCTGGCACATGTGTTAGACAACTGCCTGGCCCACGGGACCCAGTGGACGCTGCGCCACAACAAGATTGTAGCAGCTATCAAAGGCGCAGCACTGGGTTCCGGCCACCATGTGCTAGGGAATTCCAGAGCCTTCACGGCGTACCAACTGAGGCCTGACCTGGTGGTCGGCAAAGGGAATAACATAATTATATTCGAAGTTTCTGTCCCCTTCGCCGGCCACGGTGTCCTGGACATACAGTGCTCGCGGAAAAACAAGAAAAATACGAAATGCTCCGCGCGCACTTCCTAGGTCTAGGATACCTCCAGGCCGAAGTGGTCCCCGTCGTCATCGGCTCGACGAGTGGACTCCGGAGAACGACGCCGCACTCAAGAAAATATGTAACAACAAGCGGCGTCGCAGGGCCCTCTCTGAGATGATGGTCCTCGATGTGCTCAATGCATCTAGATCAATATTTTACAAGCACATCGGGGACCAGGGCCTTGCCGAACCGGTGGGCGTGGTGCCGCCACCTGCCGTGCTCCAGGGTTGCCAACAATCTCTGAAGAAGCCTTGGGGCACGAAGTATATGAGGATAGAAGAGAGGAGGAAGAGGACGCAGATACCCATGAAGACCCAACAATTGAAGCGCTCTCTTCCTTTTCCTCTGTAGCAAACAGGAAGGGAAAAACGAAGTATAAATTTGTAAAACTAAGAAAAAGAATAAAAGGAACGTTTTGCGATGTTATGCTGATGCATTTATTATCAAACGAGGGTTCTTATAAGCATACTGCTGCAATGATCAGATAAATAAAAATCTTCCATATAAATTATATTAATTTGAGACCACTCTCTCACTATTTGATCAGTGTTATCTATTAACATTGGTAGTACATTGTTGAATGTCACCAGTACGTAGCGGAAAAATTGGGAAGAATAAACAACCAATGGATAGAACGCGAACGTTACAATGAGGACGGAAGTGTAAAATCTACTACACAAACATGTGTCATCGTAACTTGACATTGTATACAAAGAGATAATATTAGCCGTGTTTTCATAGTCCCAGTCGTATACAGTATTTGTACTTAATGTTTTAAAAACCGCAGTTTCAGGGCCATCTTTTACCAGTAATTTTGTTCAGAAGCATCCAGGATTTATTTATGGGGGAGGGGGATTGAGAAATGTGAACATGGCTTAATTGATAAGTTCGATAGGATACAAATGAAAACAATAGTTAAAAGCCTAAAGATGCGAAGTCTTATCATAACAAGCGATCGTAAAACGCCAGTCGATGTAGAACAGAAAAGACAATTTAAAAATACCGAAGAATGAAAAGTACTTCCTTAGTAAAATAACGCTCTTTTTAGAAAATTAACAACTTACAAAAAAAGTTCTATGATCAATTTTTCAGTAAATGATCATCCTTCTTGTCATATTGTAGATTGTGTGATGTGTTGTGACTATCAATCGCAACAAAGGAACAAATACATTTTTCAAGACTCATTTCCTTGAATGAATATTACGCATTGATTGTTGTTCTATAGCAAAGCTAGACAGGAATTTTCACCCGTCTGTTCATTAGGCTTCCTTGTACCCATTCGTAATCAAGCGGAGGCCATAAGTTTATTCACTCGTCCCATATGACAGTTTTCTATTGACCAGAATTCTGAAATCACTAAGTTTTCAGAAACCTGAAACGAATTTGGAATCGAGGCAAAATTAACTGGAATCCAGATTAGAATCGAAAAAATATATTTCATTATTATCAGTACTTCAACTAATTGATCTACTAATTTAATCTTTTTGTATAGAAATTTTGTAAAAGTGTTTTTAATAAAACTAGAAAATTACTGTATAATAATCACTATTAGTCTCTAGACTAGAGACTCTAGTAAGATACTCTGGACTGCAAACCTGGAGGTTGATTAAATTAAATTAGAACTCTCCAATTCTCCGGTATTTGTTTGACAACCAGACTTCCCGCTTCCGAGTATAATCATTTTTTACACTCCCTTGACCATCCACCTCAGCAATATTAATTATATTAGTTTCTCTAAAATTATCGTTTAATGCCTGTTTCATGGTTAATTGTGTTTTTAGGAAGTTTTACTACACATATTACCTTCACGAAAATAACGAACCTTCCGGATACAAGATTTACAGAGACGATGAAGTTTCGATTTGGTACAGCTTTTTTCGTTTAACAGAATAATTCTTTAGAATTTAAGAACCTCCCGTGGATGCCACTAATTTTAATCTTGCCCTTGAAAAATTAAATGTTTCTGTACCTCAAAAAGTTGAATAAAATTTTTGCATCTTTAATCAAAATATAATCCCCTGTCACACAAAAATTTTAAAATAATATCGAAAGTAGGGCGTGACTCTACCGAACTGCACATTAATTAACACATAGATGACCAAAACTTACGAATTGCTAAACAGAATTTTCAATTATTTTTCTGAGGTTGGGATGTTTTCTGGAACGTACTATGTCCAAGGCTATTTTCTTTTGTTATGACCCCCAGCCTAAAATATTAGTCTGTATCCGTCCCTGATTGCAGGCCTCTTGTATGCTGGCGGATGATGGTAGTGGGTTGGGCGCAGCGCTGGCTGCGGCGGCGACTTGCGGCCAAGCGGACGAAAGCGCTGAACTTTCTGCAGCTGCCCCTGCCGGGCGACAGGGCGGTTCACAATCGGCAGATCGCAGCAGACGAAGAGTCACAGAGAGGCACAGGAGCAATGACGACGAGCGTCGATCAGATAGTCGCGAACAACACAGGAGCAAGCAAAGCAACGCACCTCCGGACGAAGGAGGGCGAAGCAGGAGACGAGGAAACAGAGACGATGACTCGCCATCGGATCGCGACTGGTCCCGACGCAATCACCGGGAATGGGGACGAGACGGGGATAGACGGTCACATATATCAGACCACCACGGCAGCAGAAATTTACGCGGGTCATTAGACAGGGACAGTGATAGGGACCGGGATAGGAACAGAGACAGGGATAGAGAGAGAGACAGAGATAGAGACAGGAATAGAGAGAGAGACAGAGACAGAGATAAACGAAGCTCGAACAGAGACCGAAATGCCAGGCGACACAGATGATCATCACAAGTTTCATTCACAAAGAACGCCGAGTGGTGTTTGTGTGCTGGATACACGTAACATTTTATTTTTGTTATTCTTTGTACATTTGTAATACAAACGCAATGTAATTAATGAATCTATTTGGAATATACAATATAATTATTAATATGACATTATTTGAAACACATTCATGAAAGATTTGTGACTTAATATTCACCATTATCATGAGCAAACACAAAACATAAGCCGTTTGCTTGCAAACCACTGATACATAGAGGTCTGAGTGAACAAATAACGGGACAAGCACTACACAGAATAGATAGCAGTGACTGATGCGCATTATGCTAATTGCAATACGAATAACATGCATGTGAGGTACAATTACCAATTTTTTAAATGTTTCACCTCTATGAAATTGTTCGGAATTAGAGGTCAAGATATCGGGTTTAATTTCTTTTAGTTGTGCTACTTGTTGTTACAAACTGCTCGGGTTTATACGGAATTAATGTGTTAAATTTTATATATAATAATTTGGATAATTTTGAGGGATACCAAAGAGATAATTTTATCTTCAATCGGTCCAGTCACCAGTAATTCAACAGCTCTGTTTTAAGAATTTGGTGGCAAACATCTACGTGAACAATTGAAAGTCTAGATAGTAGAAGTGTTCACTGAAAATATTGGGTTTCAAATCTTACGCGTCAAGTTACTATATTTTCGAGCGAGTCTCTTCGTGGGGGAGAAGAAATTATGACTGCGGTTTGAGATACATCTCTTCGCGTTATATCACCGGTGTCAAGCCCTTTATTTATTGATTCCTCTCAGCTCACGCCATTACAGGGGATTTGCTTTCCAACACTTCGCTTTCTTCATGAAGCCCCAACTCTTTGCTTTCGTCGCAAAATCACTCATTTCTTTATATACGTACTCTCTTTAACACAGCTTTGTATCCCTGTCGAATACACATAGCTTGAACCACATTTTAGAAATATGTGTTGCCACGTCTTCTATATATTTCTGTTTCGCATGAGGTTTTTCTCTTCTAACTTCTGCTATCGAATCTCTCTCCATTGTTTATTCCGCAATTATAAAATATGTTAAATTAGTTGGCAGTGCCCTTATTTATGACAACATGTATTAAGGACGCACAAACTCTTTAATCGTTCGTACTTTCACATTACGTTTCGGGGATGTATGTTCCCCCTCTTCAGATGTATTCTTCCTTTTCTTCTCCAAAATTGTACAAAATTCTTATTGTAAATTACATGGTGCACTTTATATTTTCTACAAAAAATATAGAAATTATCTAGTTTATCTCATCACTAATCTCCAGAACAATTGTTACAAATATTTAACTTAAATATGTGAGAAAGTACAAACCTAAACGCTCTTATGACGCATGCGTATACTGATTAAAAGTTGTGTTGAACTTATTTTTAAAAAATTAATATTTATTGATTCTGCTATGATTCTTTTTTGTTTTTGGACAGTCAAAACGTAAACTTATGATTCGAATACGTGAACGCAAAAGTAATATACATAAAAATAAAGAGGGTGGTATAAATATACATATAGGAAAAACAGGCCATAAGATGGACTTTGAAAATACAACAATTGTGGATTATGAACATAATAAACAAAAAAGAATCATAGAATCAATTAATATTAAAATTAACAAAGTTATGAATACACAAGTTGAGTCAAACATATTCACTTCAAAATATGACTCAATATTAAATATAATAAAAAATATATACATAAAAACTATAGATAATTCATTCCCACATTATTTCCCCCACCACACGGTTGCGTCATAGCATGAAAGCCTGTACCGCACAGTGCTGATGGGTCTCAGTTCGGTGGATCAGAGCTGGAGGATAGCACCGAATGCCGCACAACAGGCTACAACCGCATGACCCACAGCTAGACGAACATCCAACAAAAAAAGCAAGAGACTAATAAAAACATCGTAAATGTATTTTTCCAAGAATGACCCTATGCGTTGTTTAGTAGGTGCCACAGAACTCCCCATGTATTTATATGACGCTTACTATATGTAGAACGTAAAAAGAGCTATACATAGTGTATAGCGTGTTTCATAAAGTTCAGTAGTATACTATAGGTGTCCAAAATCAACACTGCCTATAAAAACGTGTGGTACTACATACGTGGTAAATACAAAATTGCCACTAGGGCCTAAGAACTCCCGGCTGTTGCTAAGAAAGTTGAAGGGTGTATGTAAGGGCATTACTTACATCTCCATACCAAATTAGGCCTGAATCGGATGTGCCGTTTAGACGGGACACGTGATTAACACGTGAAAGAGAAACGTGCATTTTTGATTTATTGGTAATAACCAGGGCCCGGATTTTGATGACCTAAAGATATCTAAAAATGATCAATAAAATGATCTAAAAATGACTTTAAAATATTTTTCTTTATTTCAGAGTATGAGAGTACAGCTCAATACTTGCTTCTGTAACGTTAGAATTGAAATTAAAAATTAATATTAATTTACACTCGCAAATTTGTATGGTCTAGGAAGATGAACGTATAAAAAATCTTCCTTATTCAGAATTATTGCAGTAGATAACCAGCAGCATGAGCAGGTACTCGAAAGTTAGGGAACGCCTGTAGTCGGAAAGCACATTTTTGTGATGTGAGAATCCCTTTTCCACATCCGCTGATACAACTGGAGCATACTTGAAATACGCTAAATTAGTTGCAGTGCGATCTTCTTCAATGCAGGAAGTATCAAATGTTTCACAAGTTAGCACTTGAGAAATGACACAAAATTTTGTGTCCAGACTTTTTATCAAGATCATTTTCCACTTTCTTAGATACCCTTCTTCCAACTTCTCCCCCAATACTTTTGTTAACTAGAGTTAGAAAACTTTTCAGACTTGCACCTTTCTCCTGTATACGTGTGTTCTGTTAAGCAACTGGAATTTAACTTTATGAACCTTTCCTTAAATTTCACTGTTTGAACAGTATCGATTGCAGTAGCATCGTCAAGATTTAGTCTTTCGATAACACGCTTCACCATCGGGAAATAATCGCAATAATATATTGCTGAATCTATCCAGATACCCCATCGGGTGATGACAGGTTCTGGTGGGAGTGGAACAACGGGAGACATGGAACTGAAGAGCAGTTGACAATAGGGAACCTCGACAAAAATTTTCTTCGTCTTTGACGCTAGGCAATCCACTTGAGAAAAATTAACTCTAATTTCCTCTACCACCCTACGCATAGCTTGTGCTAAGCAAGTAATGTGCACCATTTTCGGGTACAAAGCTTCTATTGATTTTCATGCTTTCACAATGTATGGCGCTGCGCCAGAGACAAAAAGCAAGACATCATTTCAGACCACAACAAAAACATACATTTTTCAAAGAATCTACAAAATGCGGAGTAATTAAAAGTTTCTAAAACTCACTTGTAACCAGAAATATTTCACCTGGTCCATCTATCTCCAATATACCAATGATCATGTTAGCTACGTAACGATTTTCTACATCACTCGTTTCGTCAATGGATACGAAAATCTTCTTTCCATGTACTTTTCCCTGTATCTTGTTAATGGTGTTGTCGTAACATTGTGACAGGTAGTTCATCCGAAGAGTTGATTCGTCTGGGATAGGACGTCCGAAATGTAGTTCCAGAAAACTTCAATTTAGCATTGTTCAATGTTCAAAATGAGATGTTTGCAGAAACTAAAGCTCCACAAAAGTCTCTGTAAAAATCTGACGATTTATTCTCCTTTATGGATACACTTTGTTGCAGTAAAAGTTGCGTGGATTTCTTCTTACGGGAGTTGCACTGCCCGTACATGATTATCGCGACCCACATGTTGCCAAACAGAGAATTTTCTTTCGGCTGATACCTTTGTTTCGCACATCTTACAAAATGACACTTCACCGTCCGTAGAGAAAATATCATCTCCAAATGCAGATAGGATTTGTTTTAAATGACAAAATTTAGACCGCCTTATTTTATGTATGGCTGAATGGAACTACGAACACTGAGCTAAACACCAAACTTTCCTCTCAGAAAATCTGTACAAACTAATGTCTGTGACTGAAAATAACTGATCAATTGCCTTTCAATTTGCGCATTTTCGAGAGATCTTTTTTGCTACCACAGGCACAGTGGAAATAGAATTGCTTGCTGCGACAACAGTATGTACGGTATAAGTAAAAAAACGACTCTCGTTAAATTCGTCATTTTTAAAAAAAGTAGAGACCTAAGTACTATATTCTGAGAGATGTTTCCTTGATGGAACTTACAACTTCTCGTATTTTGTTCGGATGTAAAGTCACAATCATTTCAACTTAATAAAAGAACTATTAATAAAAATAAAAATAAAGGAACTATTATGTTAAATGTGAGAGATCAATCGTGAAGAACTTCCCTGAACGGAACCTTGGGAATTGAAGCAAAACGATGATGTTGAATCACCGGTAGAATGTGAGCGGAGAAAGCTTGTTGGGAATGCTACGATACCTAGTATTGTGTACGCACTAGGAAGTGTTAATTTAATTATATAAAAATTAATGTGAATTGTTTTACATAAAAACTTGAAAATGGGAAACAGCGCGGCTCCGTTGATTTTTCATCACATCTCAGCATCCAGACTGACTCCACCTACTTCCAGATTTAAAATGAGTACCGGATATATCCTGGAGCCAAACTGGCAGAGCGACGCATCTCCTCCTATTGCCGAGACGTAGTAATTGCGAAGCTCCACGCTCCGTGATCTCTATGGTACACCTTCGCAGCCGGTTACGAGACAGTTTGACTTTTGATTCCCTGAAAATAATCGGATCAACGGAATAATCAGGTTCCGGTCTTATGTTGAGGAGGAGGTAATGTACAAGTATTATCCTCACCACCTGTATTCCTCTTTATCGACTGCCACATAAACACAAATTTGGGAATTCTTCGTAAAAAAGGTGAAACCCTATTTTCCCTGCACTGTAACATATGTCTTCAATGAGAACTCGCACACCAAAAAAAACATGTTCTCCGCAAATCCAGCTCTGGCACGTCGCATCCTCGTCTACCACGAGGATACCACATGAAGTCTTGTAGCTCGGGAGAGAATGTAAGGTAGGGAGGAAGGAGAAGAGGCCATTGTCGAATGTCAGCTTTCCACGCCGCGTCGCATGGAACGAGAAGACGAATCAGCTCGGCATTCGTTCCGTCTCCCCCAGATACGCAACTGGGGAATCCCCTCGGGCAGCATCCTCGCACTAGCAACATCGAATAAAGTAGCAAGAAGCGCCACCTCGCAGCGCCAGCATTGCCGACGCCGCGCGCTTCGGGGAAGACCGGAAAGGAGCGAACGCCGCTGGGATCTTCACGGGAATTCCAGTGTTAAATGGAAGAAGGGAGAAGAGCGGTGGAGAATAGGTAATGTGAACTGGACGAAGAAGAGGGTACCACGAGTTCGTGACGCGGAGATGAAAGGAGAAGATTTAACTGAGATCCTCGTTCTTTTTACTGTACCAACAAGTTTATTTGCTCCTGAAGGGAAGTCCAATTTTGTTATTAATTTCTCTCAATTAATACGACAAAATTAAATTTTTATACATAAATTAATTATAAATATGAAAGTGAAATTTTAAAAAATGTCGGCTATCTCTTACTTCAAAAGTCACTTATTATTGTATTATTTAGAATTTTCATATGCAGATTTTTATACGGGATATATGAATTTGAAATTAAGGAATGAGTCGAAATAAATGGTAAATCATTTAATAATTTTAGTTTATCTAATTTCTTGCAAAAAAGAAGAGGGACCAGAAAAGGGAGTAAAACGCAAAAAATTACCAAAAAATGACGCAATAATTGAAAAAATGACCTAAAACTACATAAGCAGAAAATATGACGAAAAAATGCCGAATGAAATTAATATTTTTATAACCAGAGATTCATGTTCAAAATTTTAATACTTAATAGCAATGCATATTGCATAAGGAAAAGAAGATGACATGTCATCAAAATCCAGGCACTAGTAATAACATCAGAATGGTTTGAAATATTGGATTGGTGTAAAAGGTAAGGATAAAGCAACGGGATAAAGCAACAGATAATGGATTTTAAGAAGAGGTGGTGCAGTGTGTTGCGGAAATTCGGTATCAGTTTATCACAGTCATTGGTGAAAGGATGAATATGCTCAGTGAGAGTAGGAAGAAGATTGAGGGGAATGAGGATGAGCTGATAGCAACATTGATCGAAGACTAAGGGAGAAACAAACGAACAATACAGACAACACGTCACATACATATGTAGCAGTATTAGGTGGGAAATACCTCAAAATAATATAATTTTTCAAGAGAGACGGAATAAGGAGAAGCATATCGATATAGCAAAAACATTAGAGACACTGTTACAGAAGAAGAAAGGGCATGTGAATGTAACAGCTAGCCGAGTTACGCGCAAAGATGACCTCCTTATTCATTTGCAGGATGAGCGTGGAGAGAAAATAATAAAGCAAATTATTCATGGTAGTGCGTATATAGCATTAGGAAATTTCAGGTGAATGACATCGAAAATTGTAGTTTAAGGAGTGGAAAAGGGACATGAACATAAGGAGTTCTTAGTTAAATTTCGACAACAAAATGTGCCAGAAGTCCCAGTTTAAAGAAGTAGTTCAAGATAAAATTAAAATAGTGAAAAGATATGGAATAGACGATGGAAAATATGAAAATCTAGTATTGGAAGTAGGTGGAAAAATTGGCTAGGAGATAAAAGACGAATATTTATTGGATTTTGCTCGCATGTCATAGGTATTGCAATAAGTATATGTAAGCAGTGTTATCAACGAAGGGATTTAAGACATTTATGGCAGTAAATGTTTACATTAAGTATACTAGGAAAGGAAGGAAGTTGTTTCAGCAAGTGGAATGTTTGTTGGATGACTATGTGAAATACGTTGTAATTGGAGGAGAATGGAATGCCAGATCAATTTTGTGGGGTGATGTAATTTCTAATGAGCGAGGACAGCTGTTGGAGAATGTGATTTGGCTATTTGAAATATACTTAAAATCAACACATTTGAAAAAGGCAATGGAAAGAGAAAAATTGATATTACACTTCAGAATAGGGAAAGGAATTTTGCAGTGACTAGGTGGCGAGTAGGAAAGGAAATTACCAGTGATCATAAAACACTACAATATATGGTTGAGCCGATTTCTCCGCAAGAAAAACTCCGAGGTATCGAATACAATTTCGGACGAATTAATCGGAAATTATATAACCAGAAATATAGAGAAACCGAATTATGTCAGCACAAGACAGAAGACTGCATTGGATGAACGAGTGGACGATCTTCAGCTTTTTTTATGCTACAGGAGGTGCGTGGATATTGACGAAAAAAAGAAGATGGATATGTCACGGGGAAGAGGTGGTGGAATTCTAGTGATACGGAAAAGAAAAAAGAAAGGAATCTGTGACGACGGAAATATAAAAAGGAAGTGAAGAATCTAGAAAACAGGAGACATCTTAAGAAACGATATTTGCAGGCACAGAAATATTATAAAAATAAGATATAGAGAAAAGAAACGAGAGTGTTGGGAGATGTTCATTGAAGAAAGTTGAGTTTGGGGTCTACCTTATGTCATCAGCAGGGAGAGATTAAAGGGAGCACAAGTATGGAATAATGTACAGAGGAAGGATCGGTATACCGAAACTTAGTTGGACACTGGAATGGTCCTTTTAGACAAATTATTGGGAGAAGAGAATGTGGAAGACATTGTACGGGAATATGACACGGTGACGGACTATACGACATGGATAACGACAGAGAAGTTAAACGAGATTATTCAAGCACTTAGTAAGAATAAAAGAGCAGGATTTGATCATATTGCGAATGAGATGGTCAAACACACATACAAGATATCTGGAAATGAAATTTTAGAAATAATCAATGCATGCTATAACTATGGTTATTTTCCAAAGGCATATAAAATCGGGGTTCTTAAGTTGTTTTTGAAAGATAAGATGAGAGACAAAACATTATGTTAATCCTAGAGGCCAATTACGCTGCTTCCGATGATCGGAAAGATAAATGTATTTCTGAAGAGCTCAACAAAAAAATTTCGCCTGAGAATTTCAATAAGAACCAATATGGATTATATCTGGTCGAGGAATGGAGGATGCGGTAGGTAGGGTCATTAACGCTATTAAAACTCGAACAGATGAATATATGTTAGCAGTGAGTATAGGCTATGAGGGAGTCTTTGACAGTGTATACTGGACGGTTCTGCAGGATTGTATAAAGGAATTGAATATGGAACAGAAGATGGAAAGTTTAATAAGATTTTACTTTGACGACATATATTTAATTGGATATTGGGGAAGAGCATCTATTACAGAAGATAGGGAAAGGATGCCCTCAGGGAAGCTACTCTGCACTCACCTTTTGGAACGTTGTTTTAAATAAAGTTTTGCTAGAAATGGAGGGGGAGGATACTATAATTTCTGTGTATGCTGATGATGTTCTGATATTAATTACAGAAAATAATCGGAAAAGATTGGAAGAAAAAGGAGAAAAAATTAGTAGAAATTTGACGCATTAAGTAAGATGATGAAGTTAACTATATCAAAGACAAAAACAAAAGGTGTCGTGTTCGGATTTAAGAATGCACGAAGAGATCCGATAATCCCTGTAAATGATTGGCGTATACAGTTAGCTAAGCAGTTGAAACATTTTGGAGTAGTAATTGATAGGAAGTTAACATTTCAGGAACATATATTCTATGTTTTGATAAAAATGAAACGGATGCCCTATGGAGTACAAAGAGTAAGAAATACTAAAAACGACAATGGGATAAAGGAAGTGCGTCGTATATACGAAGGAGCAATACTGGCTATGCTTACATATTGCTCTAGGGTCTGGGACGACAGAACACATTTACAACACGTGGAAAGGCGTCTCCAAAGTATTCAGCGTTTGTGTATTCTCCCCTGGAGTAAATGTTATCGAACAGTCCCCACCAAGACTTTATAAGTATTACTGGGAATATTGCCTGTGGATTTAGCGATACAGAAGCTGGCGTTACGTTTCGTTTGCATAAGGGGAAGAGTTTAATTTTTGATGGAGAAAAGATAAGTATGAAAGATAAGACATGGGAAAGTAAAATAACCAAGAAGTTATTGCTCTGCTCGCAAATTCTATGAAATAAAGCAACAGTGTGTAGAGACTTATATAATTTTATGCCGGATGTTACATTTATGACTAAACATAGACGGTGGTTTCAACCTAATGCCACCATGATGCAGGGGATGACGGGACGCGGACAATATAATAATTTACATAGGATGGAATTAGCTGAAGATGACGACTGCTTGTGTGGAAATGGAAAGGAAGATACGAACTCAAATTCAACAATGAGGAACGTGGCCGGATTATGACTATTCTAAAACGGGCAGAAGTTTATAGTAAGATGATCTTGTCATAACTTTTAAATAATGAAAAGACATTAAATGATTTTCAGGATGTAAAAACGGAGATGTTCAACGTACGCCAGATAATAAAAAATGAAATAGAAAGAAAGTGATCACGGAGGGGATGGAAACTGTAATTAAAACTGAGCAAGAAACAATTTTAAACAACATAACAGAAAGAAAGACATTAAGACAGAGACATTAAACATGTGATCAAGTGTATGGTAATATCCATAGCTTTTAAAAATACTATTTTATCTCACTCATTTCTCTCGTTCTTAACGTCGTCTGTGGTTAAGGGGTAACGCATACGGACTTTCTATGGTCTGTCACAAATGTATAATATTAGGCAGTGACGATCACAGACGAACCCAGATATCGTACTTCTGTTGTCAGCTTGGGTTAAGGAACTAAAAGTACAAGTATTCGCATGCGGCATGATATTTTTTGTTTTTTTTGGGGGGGGGCAGGCTTTACGGCTCGTAGACGTCGAGGTCAGTAGAGCCCTAAAAACTTGTACAGATAGGGAAAATGCAGTTACGTACTAGGGAGAGCCAACATGACTCTCCCCGCGTGTGGGACTCGCCGAATGACTCAATCATAACCACTAAAAATCCTCATGAATTACAACTCAAAACTCAAATATCAACATACCTCAAAACATTACATATATTATAAAAAGAAGAGAGGAAGAGGAAGAAAGAGGAAAATGAAAGATACCCTAGCGTTGGGATCGAAAAGAAGGAAGGTCAGGAAAGAGAAAGAAAGGGGTCTGAAACAAGTAAGTGGAAGTAATGCCAGACTCAGCTCGGGGCCCCGTGTTCGCCAAACACGTACTTATAGATGTAAGTCCCCTGGGGGGGGGGCATGATAGATATAACGAACATATTTTACATTAGGTATGTTGTTAATGAAAAAAGTGTAGCAAAGAAAAAGTATTTACCTGACGTGGTTAACATTAGTGTCTACAAATAAATATTCATTATAGTGTCTTCAAATTTATTTTCTGATGTCTGTTGACAAATAGGCAAGTATACATTTGAATACATTGTTATAATTTCTAAAAATTGTAGTCACATTTATACTTGATTATCATATACATTTATAAATAACTGCTCAACAATTATTATTTTGTTAAATATTCTAATTGTCAATTCAATTTTTAATATAGATCTATAGAGGTCCTGCTGAAATGCATAAATACTTTACCTATAACATGATATAATGTGTTGAGGTAATTACACATAGTTTAATACAATAGTGCAGTATAATAATGATGTAAAATTTGTCTCATTTACTGAATTTCGTACGTACTCTCTACGAATGAAGTGAATGGTTATGGGATTACGAAAAGAGTCGTAATACCGATTTTCGATAGCTACATCACCATCGGAATTCTAATAAGATTGACGAATCAAAACTAATTATATGTAAAATGCATTTTCTTACTTTGAAACAAAATGTTGTATGATGTACTCTAGTATGTAATGTATTATGTTATCTAATGCCGCAATTTTAAATTGACGCTCAAATTTTCCGTCTACTTGGTTACGTTTTGACACAAATTCACGCGATTATGGAAACTAAAAAATCAAATCGTAATATTTTCGTATCACGATCAGATTCAGAAACTATTCACAACTTAATTACGATATTTTTTATCATCTATAAATTGTCAAAAGATGATAAATTCTCTAAATTAAAGCGGAGCAACTCCTATGTATGCAAGCGGTACGTCACATTTTTTGCACCATGTTAGATCCAGAATGGCGCATGCGAATACCTGTACTCAAGGACACTATACACAGCAGATGGCACTCATGGAGAGGGGTAACCTTTTCTATGTGTACAAAAAGCGTCGTCAGCTCATGCGCTTCTCGAATCTTCAGCGCAATCACACGCTGGTTATTGTAACAACTTCATTGGTCTCCGTACCGTGTGGTAAATTTATCGCATTTATTGTCTAATTTATTAGTATTGTTCTACTAATTTTATTAAATTTGTTTATTAATAATAATTAGGTAGGTAATATGATTTATGCACTGTTTCCTTATAACAAGTTCATAACTCATTCACTTCATAGATTAGTTACCTCTGAGAATATGAAATTGATTTCAACATTTAAAAATTAAAAATAATTTGATAACGAAAGGGAAAGATAAGAAAGATCACATGAATACTAACAACTTAGTATACAAAATAAAATGTGAAGATTGTAATGCTAGTTACGTAGCTCAAACAAGAAGAGGGTTAAAAACTAGAATACAGGAACACAAAAGAAATTTAAAATCAGTAGAACAAAGTGTAGTTACCTCACATTGTATTAATAATGATCACTCGATTAATGGGGAAAATACACTAATTTTGGACAGAGAAGTTAATTATTACAAACGTTGTATATCAGAAATGATATTTATAAAAATACACAAGGGAGTTTGAATTTACGCACAGACACTCAAAAACTATCTGGTTTGTACAATACAATATTATAACATGTTTGTGTTTCTGCTTTTTTGTAAACATATTTTGTGTGTATATTTCTGTTTGTATCATGTTCATTTGTCATGTTGTTATGTTTATTGTCACCTGACGACGACCCGTAAGATTACATTGGTTATTTTAACTACTTCAATGGCAGTTTCCGCTTCTAGTGATGCTCAGCTAACCGTCGTCGTCAGGTGACAATAAACATAACAACATGACAAATGAACATGATACAACAGAAATATACACACAAAATATGTCTGTTAGGTGAAAATTATATACGTAACCATTTTGGTAAGAAGGTTATCTTGAACTATCACATAACTGCTGAGACTATTAGAATTTTCCATGAAAATATCATGCCCTACAAACCTTCTGCTACAAATACAATATAATTGGTATTTTTCCTACCACGGCATTTTTATAACATAACACAAGTACGTTTGAGTTGCAAAATATGTTGATAAACTAGATCAATTTAATCTTATTAACAATTAACTCTTATGTATAAAATTAACGTAGTAGAAATTGCCCAAGTTGAATGTGAACGACATGTCGTCTAACACATCAGATTGCAAAATAGTTCTTTATGTCTGTGACACATTATTTTAATATGTAAACACGCCAACGCTCAAAACGTTTTGTCTAACCTCTCGGCTTGGTTCTATGCAAATCGCCTCATTGTAAACACTGACATAACAGTGTCTATGTCTTTCCACAATAGTATCACAAAAACTTTGCCCCAGGTTTCTCTTTCGCTAAACCGAAGACAATTAAAAACTTTTACTAATACAAAGTTTTTAGGCCTTCATATTCAAGACAATCTCAAATGGAATTGTCACGTTGACTATCTTAATTCCAAATTAAGTAAATTGTGTTACGCATTCTAAATCTTAGTTAATATTGTTAGTCTACATATTTCCCGTTGCGTATATTTTGCAAATGTTTACTGCCATTTACGATGCGTCGTCGTCATCTGGGGCAATTCCGGACAGAGCGCCCAAACTTTCAGAATTCAAAAGAGGATAGTTCGGATAATTTGTAAATCTCACCCACGATTCTCTTGTAAACCATTATTCAAGGAATTAAATATTTTAACACTTTCCTGCATTTATATTTATGAAACTTTAGTGCTTGTTAAGACCGAATTACTGAAGCACACCCTTGTTTCATACAAAACAGTTTTGTTCACGAACACAATACTTGCAATAGGAATAATATTCATCGTCCGAGAATATCAACCGCGATTTGCCAAAACGGGTCGAATAGTTTGCGGATCGTTCTTTTTAATTCCCTGTCCAAAAATATTAAATATATTATGAAATTGAATCTCTTCAAATCCTCGGTTAAAAGATACCTTCTGCATCAGTGCTTCTATAGTGTAAAAGATTGTGTACATTAATTCTGTAGCCCCATCCTGGTCCGGGTTTCTCTCCGGTTTTCCTTCGGGTAGAGGCGGATTTTTATAAAGACTCGCTAGACTCTTGCCTAGGGACGGCATCAATTGAAATAATTATTAGTGAATTTAGTGTTATTTAATAGTTAGGAATTATCATCAATACTTTCCGAATAATTTATAGTTTGATCTTGTGAAATGACTTTTCTGTGTTTTATTAAATACAATATTTGTTGGTATTTGTTAATACTATAACGTGTCGAACTATTTTTTATCGTTAGGAGTACGTTAAAATGTTAAATCCGCCTCTGCCTTTGGGCCCTTGTTCGGAATTGATGGGATGGTCCCTTGCTTGCTTCCGGAGAGTAAATTGGTTTATTGACCTCCATGCGGTCATGCGCAATTTGTAACTGCTTTTTTGACAATAAAGTTTATGTTAATTGTAATTAATACATTATGATTATATACAAAAAGATGAACTATGTCACAAAGATAAAAAATTATTATGGAAGATACAACGATAAAATAAGAAATAGATAATAATGATGAGTCATAGAAAGTTGATAGCTTGAAACCGCATCAGAAGTGAATAAAACTCCCAAGAAAACTATATCCTCACACCAGAATGGCTACAGACTCTTTTCAGATTCCCCACATCTGGAACAATATTACGTCATATTCAGACACAAAATATAAGAAGTCAGTAATGTACTATCATTTCCTTAAGTACATCAAAAAAAATGTATTAAGTAGGTTTTTAAAGAAGTAATAGTTTTAGAAAATAATGAAAACTATACTAAATATATTAAATTATTAATTTTATCGCCCTTTTTAGACAAGAAACATATTTCAGTCATTATGTTTCGTCCCTAACTTCAGACTCCGGCAGGTAATTAATAAATAGTACAATATTCTAATACGTCATGTAAGAACATTTCAGGATTATAAATTATATTTGTATTTTAAGTTTTTCTAAACCTAGAGAATGAAATATCATCCATTATACAATTAACATCCATTATACAATCAAAATGAATAAATAAAGACGTTATGACATTAATATGGACGAATACCATATAGTTTGTGACATGGAGTTCACAAAATATATAGAATTTGTTCATACTAAGATCGTATGTCTTTATTTATTTATTTTGAAAAATTTGCGAAATAAGAATAAAAGACAACAATGTACCTCGGTGACTATATCTACATGATAAACCCTTAAAGAAATAAATTAATTACTATTATTGTAATCAAAGTATATCACCTACCTGTTTTCTATTGACGGAATAACATAAAAATATGTCAGGCATCCCCGACACATTGAAACACCCGATAACACAACATAAGTTTAGGTGAAAAGACATGTCGCTTTTGAAGAAACCACCTTAGTAACTGAGATGGCTCTGGTTCAGCGCAGATTGAGTGAAATTAACACATAGGTAGTTGCACAGATTCTCGCAAGTCGAGTAATTTTGCTGACATCCATTGAGTGCTATAAAAACAATCTCTGGTGCCGATTTCTATTGCTAATCTGTCTGACCTTGTGTTGATAAAACTTAGTTCACCGTAGCCAGACCAAGTGATTAGTCTGTCTCCGTCTCTGATGACCATATTTCTCTGAATTTTTAAGTATCGGATCTTTAGAAATTAAGGTTAGTAAACGAAACTAAACAGTGATCTAACAAATAGTAATTTTTTCGTCAAGGTAATAATGTGTTTATAATTGGATGTGTGTCTTTGTATGGTAAATTAATATAACTAAATATTTTTGAATGACTGTGATTGCTAATGAATGTTTATGTTGGAATAATGCGAGTTGAATTAACATGGTTTTTGGAAGGACATATTTATGTTCATGGGCAAACGACATATTTTGATGATTAAGGAGTAAACTTTTTAAAATGAACTGCTGTTGTGTATGTTAAGTAAAGATAATTTTTGGAATTATACAACTCTTGAGTAAAATCCAGTGGCTGTTTTTTTCTTATATTACTTAATTTGTGTTAATTGAAATTGTATAAAATGGTGCAGTGCGTGACATGCAATTTGGAAGTAAAAAAGTTTTTTATCATTGTAAGAGATATATAAATTTCTAAAGCACTCACTTCATGACTTATCTTGTAAAGGTGTGGGACTAAGAAAGGAAACGGCCTCGCTGTGTCACGAATGCAGAATATGCAAGAAGCAGCCACGCGAACTGTCGCATCAAATGTTGCAGAGTCAATAGACTGATTAAGTGGATTGTGAATCGTCGAATGACACCAATTTGGAGAAAGTAAACAAAAACCTTGATATCTTTTGTGGAGACATAAAATATATTAAGCAGGTTATAACACTCCTATTTGACCAATGCGATGCAATAATAAACGATATATAGAAATTTAAACTTTGTAGGGAAATTGTGAAAAAATAAAGCAAAGAAGTAGAGCAGTCATTTATGAGGATAAATGAACTGGAGCAAAACGACCTCTGTACGAAACTTCAGAAGCAAGATATAAACATGAGATGAACATAGAAGGTATTTTCCAAGAATAACTTTTCACAGAATTGGTAGAAGAAGGGGTACAAAATCCGGAGAATTTATAAACAACGATCATTAGATTAATTTTTAAAGCGGAACATTCTCTTACTATAATATTTCAGACGTTTTTCAACTCTAAGGTCAATGGGGAGGATTTATGAAAAAACAAAATTATTTCATCATCAATTGGTTCATTAATTATTACTATAAAATAATTACGTAAAAAATCCAAACTACTTATTAAAACTATGCTAAAACTCATCATGAACTGCAAATACCTTCTTTTGTGAACTCGATCAAAGTTAGGTTGGAGAAGAAAATAGAGGTATATATCATAATACGTATAAGAAGCAGTAATTAAATAACGTACAGAAAAAATGAAAAAAGTTGTGAAAACATTTCAAAACCTTAAATCTTGCTTAAAGTATGCTACGCGCTAATTTCGATGTCGTGTCTATGTATTTGCTTATGTCTCAATAACACGAGATTTAAGAGCCCTGAAATCAGGAATAGCTAATGACAAAATTTACGTTCCGTATTTAAATAAACAAATAATTACTTGCAAAATTTTACAATCTATTTTCTGCTCTCCAACAAGTGACCCAAATCATGACACGTAATATATCAAATATGCATTTTTCAAAAAATTAGACATTACGAAGTCATGAAATCAGATATAACTAATGTGTAAGACCCTGTTAACGAAAGTGGCCCTCTTAATAATTTCCGTTGGATCAAAAATAGACAATACCTTGCAAATGGACCGTCATTAATACGATGTCGTGAATAATTATTTCGTTATTTACGCTCTTTCTCTTAGTAATTTAAATTTAAATTCCCGTTCTCGCAAATATGTTGAAAAACTGCACAACTTGCTCTCACATTTACTTAATAATTTTGTCGTAACATTCCTTACGATTTCAGGAATTCGAGTTATATTGCCCTTCTCGGATTTTCTTTTTTGCCTAAAATACGTTGACATATGTCTGCTGCGGGGAAGGAGGTTCTAGCTTAGCTCCACCCATTCCAGACCGCAAATTGTGGTACCCTTACAAAGGCTGCTATATCCGGTGGGCACGCCAACTTCAAGCAGCTTGCTTACGGCTTAAGGCAAGAGATGAAGTCTTCTCTCCGCCTCAGTTGGCATTTTAAATATTGCTGGTTCTACTGATTTAGGTTGCAAAATCCGAATGTAAACTTGCCAAGGTTCTTCTGATACAAGTAAAACGGTGGTATAGGTTTCTCGACATTCATGTTATCTCCACCCTCATTCCATTTTTCTCGCCACGAGTTTTTTTTAAGTGGTCGGTGCTGGAAGACAATTACATGCCCGGTAGTGTACGAACAGTATGAGGTTACAAATGCCTGTGTAGCACGCTGGAAATGTTTTACAGGTTAGTGTGTCCATTGAAATCATCTTAGCATGTCCAAAAATCACATTGGTCAGTCACAGCTTCCACAACACTATACGGCTTGCTAACGAAAACAGCGGCTGGCTGTTTAGTACACTTCCTCGAAAAAGACCGGTCTCTCCACTTCTTATGAGCACACCACTCTCTGGATATTATCTACACCAGAAACATGTCCAAAGTCAAACTAACCCACAACAGGCCCCGAAGGTCAATGGGGTTCGCGGAGAGTAGAGCTCCGCAATTATTTGACCTCGGTGCTAGAAGGAGATGTATGCAGTATCTCGCTCCAACCGGTTTGACCCCAGGATAAACCCTGGTTCTCATTTTACACCAGGCTGAGTAGACTTGGGAGCAAGTCTGGATGTTGAGGGGTTATGAAAATCCCCACCTCACCTGGGTTTGAACCCAAGCCATCCATCCAGCAGCTCAGCGCTCCACCCACTGAGTCACGCTGACTCCAGAAACATGTCCAAGTTTATAGAAATGCGATGGAGTATGAAATTTAGGAAGACTTTCGTGGGAAAATAATATTCATAAGAGGACGGATGCAGAAATAGTATTTATTTTAACTTAAAATAATATTATTTTCATTTATGACTATCTTATTATTCTAAAAGTGAATTGTGCTGATTTTGAGGAACCCCCGATCCTACATTCTTGTTAATGCACTTCAAGCAATACATCATCTTTAATGGATTTCAACATTAAGAAGCATCAATAAGTCACAATCCACAATTTTCAAGATGTTCATCAAGTAATAGTAAAGTATAACCACAAAAGCAAAGGTGTTAGGAATAATTATTTCATTGCCCACTGGCATACATTTTTTCTTTATTATTTCAATATATTATGATCTGTTTCAATGTATTTTATAAAGATTCTTTTTTTTTCTTACTATAACTGGAGAAAACTCGGTAAGTCATATGAGGTTAATTCTACCCAACCCATTTGTAATTAATAACTTAAGTCAATTCCATACAGGAACAGGAAATACAGTTTAACTTATTGCTTTCATTGCTACATGAACTGCGAACACTATTATTACTATTCATCACCCTGGCTGATACTCTTGGAAAATACATGAACGTCGCCAATACCCACTTTTAATTTTTGAAAAACTGAAGAATTTATAATTTTGTACTAATTTGAAACGCAAAATAATACATACTCTCCTATAAAAATATATTGTTATTTATTACACTAACTCATTTCGTATCGTGTCTGCGTCTTCCGACATTCCATGACAATTTCTTTGTTAGTCTATTCCTTCCTTCTCATTCTCCATCTTGCCTAGTCTCGTTTGCTTTTCCTCTTTCATCATTTCTGTCTTGTCCTTTTTGTCAATTCCTCGAGACTACGCCACTACACCACCCGAAGGACTCCATTCCTATCCACAGCGGAAAGGGTGGTATTCGACCATCTACCTTTTCATCGCATCCTTTATATCTTGGATACTGGTTATATATCTTTTAAAATTTATGGTCTTTGATCTCTGTATCGATAATTGCTTTCTCTAATTCTCTCACTGTTCCTTCGGTCCTCATCTGACGCATGTATTGTGCCCTTTCCGTTCCGTAAAAGGGGCATTCCCAAAATACATTATTCCTTGTCTTTTCCTCCATTTCACAGTCACATGTCCCATCGTACTCTCCGTAGAAAACAATTATATACAATTCAAATTTGGGGAGTGGGGGTAGTTATCACCAACCCGCATTTTTACAGTAGAAAAGAATGGCAAACGCCATAAAATAGAGGAAACAGTGTATAATTTCGTACTGATTGAATTCTTTTCGAAAATGTTACACACAAATATGTCGACAGCTCCCCTTTCAAAAAATCTAAGAAAAAGTGACAGACATCGAATTTACGAATTTGTACAGCAAAAATTAAATTTTGTACCCCTCATGGAAATATATACAAACTATTATACTTTAGGGATAAGGGTAATTCTCTCCAGCACTCACTTCATACTAACAGCGTCATTAGAACTACATCACTGTTGAATTTGGTAACAATCAATTTTTCAATAAATATTAACATAATTGCCGCGAGCCTCATTTCCGCTTGTGGGTTATTTCATTCATCACTTGAATAGACATCCAAGTAATATCTGAAAATGGACGTCCACGATAGAAGAGTTTGTATGTGGATGGACACAAAAGTTTCATCAAGATATTACTATCACATACTCTTCCTTTACCTTGTCTTGGTATTCGTGAAGTAAAAGAAATTTAGAATAGAAAAAAATCACATCCATGAATTAATTTATCAATACAGATATACAACATATATGGAAGTTTTTAACAATTAAACCCTCACCAAAAACTCACGGAAACTTTCTGTGTCGAACACTGAATTTTCGGTGTGAAAAAATCGCATTTATTTCGTACACCGAACTGGAGTGTAGGTGGGAACTCCGAAATTGGGTGTAGGCGTGTACATGGAAATTGGGTGTAGGCGTGTAGACCGAACTTGAGTGTTAGCAATGAATACATTCAAATCAAATAATGAATAAAGAAGACTGAATGCGTGAAAAATATTTTTTTATTCAAAAACTTGTACGTAATATAAAAACACTATTCCATTTTTTAAATCAGGATGCATTTTACATTTATTTGTAAGAACCTTATTAGTATCCCTTTAACCTCTTCTTGAGGTTTCTGAAAAACTTCTTTCATATACTCTGAAACAAATTAATGGTCTTACCTATATTTTAATACAAAATAATGTTCATTAAACTCACATATAAAAAGACACTTATTCAATGCAGTGTATAGCATGATGCATTTGTTCAATTTAATGAATAAATTCCTATTTATTTTATTTCTTTTGGTGAGATTCAGGCCACGTGGCCTGCTCTTCGACCATACCGTTGGACTTGGGCAAAGAAATAGGGAAGGAGAGATACACAGTTATTACTTACTCCAATTTGTTTAAATAAATGATCACTTATTTACAGGTGACTAACCTCTTTGTAACACCACATCACAAGCCCAGATGCAGTGTGGGTTCTCTTGGGTAGAAGCGGGATCCACACATATACCACAACCCTTATGGTAGAGTTCGCTGCCACTAGCTCGGTTACCCGAGCAATTAAACACACGTGTAATAACAATAATTAATTATTTAATTCAAATTAAATAGAGATCTGAATATTTACAGACGTAGACAAACTCTCAAAATCACTAATACATATATAAATCTGTTATTACACAAGTAATGCTATCAGAAAGCATTAATTACACATAAATAAATTGAGTTGAAGACAACTAATTCGGAAAACTCTCTCTAGGTTATCTGAATCTCCAAAATTACAAGTTGCTTTTCCCGAATAACTAACTGATACAAGTTACGTCAGTCGCAACTACTAGCAAATGAATTTAAATTACCGCAGTAATTCTTAGTTGGTCTGGCGACCAATACTAGCCAGGTCACATCCTGTAATCTGCGGACTCCGTTCACACAGCAAAAGTCCTCGAGGATCTTCAATCCTCCCAATATATACGGAACGGAGATCACGTGACCACGCCTTCGTTGCCACAATGAGCACTACAAATCATCTTGGTCACCCCTCAGCTTCTGAGAACACTGTCTTCACCGATATGACGAGCAGCCGACGACATCAGACAGGTGCCCGGAGGTGTCCTTCCCGGGACGGCTATTGTTTCAGTATCCGGGGAAAGTACTCCCTTCACACATAGTAGCAGTCTCACCCACCGACATTCCGTAAAGGGCCTCGTCCTGGTAAAATCCTCTTCCACAGAAATATTATAAGACAAAGAGAGAGGCACGCGCTGATCACTCAATTCGGCCGGCATTCTTCGAGCGCATTGCTACCCTCCTTCCCCGAAAATCAGGGGAATGGTCTACACAATGAATGGAAAGGCTTAGTGGTGGTCACCTTCCCTAATAAGCGGCATCCGGCTAAGCTTCTTAATGACGCTCCCACTTCAGCGAAAGGTGTAAAACTAACATTTCACAAACGGGTAGAATGTCTTGGTTCTGATGTTACACTCTTCAAGTATACAGATACACGTGATACTTTCACTTTCATTGAAAGCAACGACTTACTATCGTATAATCAACCGCGCTTCGTTCCTATACAGCGACAATGGAATGAACGAGTTTTGAATGAGCGTCAATTCCGACTAATCGTAAATGCTTGATATTTTTTCGAACTCTTTACGCGATATACTGACCTAATACTCATCTTTAGTGTTAGTAATAGATTATCGTTTGATCACAGTATGTGTGTACGTAATTATAAACGATTAAAAAGTGAATATATAATAAAATAAATAATTCTAGGGACTGTATTTCAGATCTTTAAAAGATTCAACCATAAAAGTCCTATTTTTGACATAAACTAACCGTATAAGAAGAAATCGTAATGTATCGTAATATATTTATGGATGTGATGTGTGGTACGTGAGGTTTTCCTAAATCATTTAATTTTAATTTATCGTACATGCGCTTTCAGACGACTGTATAATGACACTGTAACGTCGGTCGTAGCGTTCCTAATTATTCGTCCAGATTCCACACCGCTTAATTTTTCCACGAAACGCTACACTTTCTATACGGTGACTATCAGATAAATACTTCACGACACCTAATTGAAATACTTATTAGGTATCGGGTAGTCCTCCGCTGCCACCACTGACTTTACATCCGAAAACCAGAAAAAAACTACTAGAACTGGGAATTCAAAAAAAAAACAACTAATAAACTCCCACTAGTTATAATATGAATACAAATTGGAATGTTTATAACAAATACCCAGACATCACTGAATTCCAGATCTACACTCTTGCACTCTAATGTCCCCAAGTTCTGTCATTTAACCTGAGTGTCAAGCTCTCACCACTCGCCAGCCATTCACACTTGCACCTCCTGAGTTCTCTATCTACCCACACATTCAATCGTCCTCCTACTGTACAGCACTCGTCATTGTTGTCCAAAATTGTATTCGTAAGTGTCCAATGAGAAATAAGTCACTACAACTATCTTCTTTTCACATTGTCAACCACAACAATGTCTCCCCAACAATATAACCTCATTTGGACCATCTTATGAAATGCACATTCCTTAACGAGGCAGACCAACACCAAAATCTCACTTCTCTAATAAATTGACTTCAACTTCATCAGATAGCGTTGCAAAACTCCGTGACGTTACAGATACATTCTGTAAAGATTTGTGATATCAAAAGCAAAATACTTCACTCTAAATTGTTACGAAATTATCATAAAAAACTGGTAGACGAACGACAGCAAACAACCGTGTGATCCAACGAAGTAATTTCGAGTCGTAACTATGTCGTTACTGAGTCGTCAAAATCGTGGCGACGTCAAAAAACAACGTCGTGAAGACGTTGCCAACACGTATGCATGTAACGTCGATTCAACGTCGGAGAACGGCGTCTTTACTTCGTTGTAAGAAAATCGGTTATTCGACGTCGGGTAACGACGCCAAAACAACATCATCACACGACTTTTTTGAAAGTGTTGAAGTACCATTTTTATTACAACTTTTATTGATATTATGAGTTGTCTCACCTTCTCAAATCATATGTTATGACATGTAGCAGACATTCCTATAAGAACGTTGTTTTACAACCTCCGTCTTGCAAGTCCGACTACGGTGTGGTTAGAACCAGGGTCCTTTGAATCTCGAGGCGAACATGCTACCACTGAACTACTGCAACATTTGACGAATGCTAAGTTTTTATCCTCTTGTATTGATCTGTCTTACTATTGGTACCATGAATAGTAAACACGTAAAACAGTAATCTCCGTTAACCAATAAAAGATAGGATGTTCTCGAAAAAAAATTAATTCTTGGCGAAAAATGTTAGGGAATATTATTTCCCAAAGCAGCGTGGGAAATAATATTACTTTTGATGCAGACGTCCAAAAGCGAAAAAGGTTCGCGACCCAGGTCTCTTGGGAGACATATATCCGAAATGCCAGTCTCATCTGAAAATCTTTAGAAATGTGTAATTTTGCGACATGGGTTCGGCAATTCGAAAGAAAAACAAATTCAAAAGAACGTAATAAAATTTGGGGTCAAAAAGAAATGCCGACGCTCCGAACAAGTGCGAGCTAGGAAGGGACATGCCGCCTAGCAATAAAATAATAAAACCATGGTCTTTAGAAGCATGCCGCCTGCACAGATAGCGAAAGGACAAAACTAACAAAATGGCCGACAGACCTCCATCTAGAGGAAAGAATCTTGGAAGTAGAGAGAGAGTGGGGGGCACCCAATGAAATGTTAAGGGGGGAAGAGTCAACTGGAATGATTGGAAACATGAAANGCACCCAATGAAATGTTAAGGGGGGAGGAGTCAACTGGAATGATTGGAAACATGAAAGTACAAAATGCATCTTTTCGGAAACTACCAATTAGAATTAAGAGGGGGGAAAGAACCAAAATCGGGCAGTAGAAGCAAAGACTGTGAAGAGGGGGAACGTCACGTGACACAAAATTAGGGTACGGAGGCACAGGAGATAGGAGAAAATTTTTGGGAGAGAGTGGTGGTGACAGGAGAGAGGAGAAAAATTTTGGGGAGTCTGTGGTGGTGACAGATGAGAGAGGAGAAAATTTTTGGGAGTGTGTGGTTGTGATGTGATAGAGAGGAGAAAAGTTTTGGGAAAGTGTATTTGGGACAGTTGAGATGTAAAACAGTTTGAGACAGTGAAATATTTGAACGTGAGACAGTGAAAAATTAGCATCAGTTAATTGTTGAGACTAGGTGGTATAAAACTTGCAACAATTCATCCGTTGAATTAGACTGTGACGAATTTGAAGGAGTTCATCGTTGTTCGATTGCAGTGTGAAGATTGGCGATCGCTATTTGCTGAGACAGACAGTGATAAAATTGCAACAATTTATTTAGCGAGTCAGCCAGGGAAAAATTTACGAGATTGTTTTT